>JAGTTL010000464.1:0-43576 GCA_036851935.1 Coregonus suidteri | reverse complement strand
TTGGGGGCGTTCATGGAAAGGGTTTTGGGGGTTCTCGGAAAACCCTTACCTGGGGGTCCCAAACCCAGAAGTAAGGGCTTTGGAAAACGTTTAAACCAGGTTTTGGGTGGGTTTTTGAGGTCCTATTTCCGGGACCGGCCAAAGGAGTGGTCGGGTTCATCCCCGGGCAAAATGGCCCAATCTCTCTCCCCCAATCCCCACCAATTTAAACACCTTTCCCATGTGTTTTGGGGTTTCAGCGGGTCCTGGCACCCGGGGCACGAGACCCCAAAATCGGGGCCCCCTCGGGTGGACGAGTGGATTCGGCGTTTGGGGGAAAGGGAACGTGGGACGCTGCCCATTTCCATCTGAAAAGCGGGGCCACCCCGCAAAAAAAAGGCGAGCGCCGATCGCCCCCCCGCAGGAGGGACCGGTGTCGCACCGGGAGATCGAGTCTGCTCTCGACTCGAAACCTCCCCCTCCGCCTGCCCTCCCGGGAAGGGGGGGGTCCTTTTTTGGTGGGGGCCCTTCAAGTCCGGGAGAAGATTGAACGAAGGTGTTTTTACAGGTTAAAACTCCCAATTGAGAAATAAAAATTAACCCCTTTTTTCCATGTTTTTCTCTCTCGGGCCGGGTGGTAGTTTTGGCCCACCCCCAAAAAGATGAGATAAAGGGCCCCCCCTCCGCCCCCTTTGGGACTCGAGGGGGGTCCCCGGCGTACAGGGCCCGGGACCATCTTGGACTCGACCGCCGGGGGAAAGTGGTCTCCAGTATCCGGTGGAGTGGGAGGGGGTTACCCCCGGGGGAAACCTTTCGGGGTGCCCAAGGGACATACTCATCCATCCCCCCTTAACTGATTTCCCCTGGGAAATCCCACGCGCCCGGTCCGCCCCTTTTCCTTTGGCCGTCCCCGGGGCCCAGGTGGGGGGAAACTGTCACGGGGGGGGGTACGGTAAACGGTTTGGGCCGAGGCTGCTCCCCCCCTGGTTCGGGCGGGGCTTGGGCGTTCGCCTCCCCGGTTACTAGCTGCCCCCGGGCTCAATTTTTTTCGGGGTTTTGTTGTTTTTTGTCTGTCTGTCACCCTGTGTCTTTTTGGGATTTTTGATTACGTGTCTTATAATTTCCGTGTTGTGTTTCTAGGGTATTTGGGGTTTTTGTTATTCTTTGCCAGGTGTCCTATAAAACGGGGTTTTTTTTCCCGTGTCATTTTTTCATGTTTGTTTTTTCCCCGGCGTGTGCGAAATTTTTTCCCTCGCCACGGGTCTTTTTTTAAAGAGGGGGGGGTTTTTGTTCTCGTGTTTTTGGGAGACTTTTAAAAGGGCGTTTTTGGACTAAACCTCTGTTTTTCCTCGCTTGATTTTCTCCCCCCCTCCACGCGGATGTGACTGAGGGGTTTTAATGTGATTTTCCCTTTGTATTGGGGTTGTGGGTTAAATGTGATCCCCATTGAAAGGGGGGTTTTGGGGGTTAAATGGTTAATGGGGTGTCCTGTTGTAGGGGGGTTGATGGGTTAATGTTGTCCTATTGTAGGGGGGTTTTGGGGGTTGAGGGGTTTAATGTAATGTCCTTTGTAGGGGGGGTTTGAGGGGTTTAAATGTGTTGTCCAAATTTTTTATTTGGGGTTTTTGAGGGTTGTTTGGGAAAGGGAAATTTCCTATTTTTATGGGGTTTTGATTTTGTATCCTATTGTATGGGGTTGAGGGTTTTTAATGTGATGTCCTATTGTAGGGGGGTTGAGGGGTTTTAATGGGGATGTCCTATTTTGGGGTTTGAGGGTTGGGGGGGTTTAAAATTTGTCCTTTGGGTGTGGGGTTGAGGGGTTTTAATTGATTTTCCTATTGTGTGGGGTTGGGGTTTGATTTTTAATGTATTTCCTGTTTAGTGGGGTTGAGGGGTTTTTAATGTGTTTGTCCAATTTTAGTGGGGTTGATAGGTTAATGGGATGTCCATTGTAGGGGGGTTTGAGGGTTGAGGGTTTTTTAATGTGATACCCTGTTGTAGGGGGGTTGAGGGGTTTAAAATGTTTTGCCCCTATTGTAATGGGGGTTAAAGGGTTAATGTGTGCCCCCTTTGTAGTGGGGTTGAGGTTGTGGGTTAATTAATTCCTGTTGTAGGGGGGTTTGGGGGTTTAAAGGGTGTGCCTATTTAGGGGGGTTGGGGGGTTGATGGGTTTTTTTGTGTTTGTCCAAAATTGTAGGGGGGTTGAGGGGTCAGATGTGGCCCCTCTGTAGCTCAGCTGGTAGAGCAAGGTGCTTGTAACGCCGGGTAGTTTTTTTTTTTTGGGGGATCCCCGGGACCACCCATACACAAAAAATAAAAATTGTATGCACGTGTGCTGTAAGTCGTTTTGGATAAAGCGTTTTCAAAATGGCTTTTTTTATTTTTTAAATTTGAGTCCTATTGTAGGGGGGTTGAGGGTTGAGGGGTTTAATGGTTTGCCCCCTATTGTTTGGGGGTTTGATAGGTTAATGTGATTTTCCTATTGTAGTGGGGTTGATTTTTTTTTCCCCTATTGTAGGGGTTTTTGAGGGGTTTCAATTTTATGCCCCTTTTTAGTGGGGTTGGGGACTTTAAAGGGTACCTGTTTCGGGCTTTTCACTTTTGGCACCTGCCCGCAGTACTCCCATTTAAATTCCTAAAAATGCCCTTTATTTGTATATATATATCAAACTTTTGCCCGGGGAAATATATATAATATATACATATATATTATATACCTTTAAAAATTTTTTGGAAAACCCCAACCTGCTCATTCAAGGGTTTTTTTTTTTTTTCCCTTTTTTTCTCTTTTTAGAAAAAAGTAAAAACACCCAAATTATGAAAAAACAAAATAGGGAAATATGTAGAAACCCAAAAAAAGTTTTACAAAAATCAAAATTTTTTATTTTTTTTAGTTTCCCTTTAAAAGTAGCCCCCCTTTTCCCATGATGACCAGTTTTTGCACACTTTTGGGGCTTTCTCTCAACCACTTCACCGGGAAAATGTTTTTTCCCAACAAGGTTTTAAAGGAGTTCCCCCATATGCTGAGCCCGGGTTGGCTGTTTTTCCCTTTCCCCCTTCTGCGGTCCAACCATCCCAAACCTCTAAATTTGGGGTTGAGGTCAGGGGTTTGGGGGAGGCCAGGCCCATCTAATCCCAGCCCCCCTCACTCTCCTTTTTGGGTTTAAAATACCCCTTTAAACACAGCCTGGGGGTTTGTTTTTGGGCCCTTTGTCCTGTTAAAAAACAAATGAAGTCCCCAAAGCAAAACCAGAGGGGATGGCTACCCGCTGCAGAATGCTGGGGTAGCCATGCGGGTTTAAAAAGGGGCCCCTTAAATTCAAAAATAATCCTGACAGTGTCCCCCGCAAAGCACCCCCACCCATCACACCACCTCCTCCATTTTTCCCAACAGGGGGAACCACACATGGGGAATCACCGTTCACCAACCCCTGCGTCTCACAAAGCCCGGGGGTTTTGGAAAAAAAACCCTAAAATTTGGACTCTCAGCCCAAAAGGGAAAAATTTCCCCCCCGGGTCTAAGGGTCCATTGCTCTTTTTTTTTTTGGGCCCCAAGCAAGTCCCCTTCTTTTATTTTGTGCCCTTTTAGTAGGGGGTTTTCTTTGCGAAATTTTCGACCATGAAGGCCTGTTCACGCTTTCTCCTCTAAATATTTTGATTTTGGATTATGTTTCTGTTCCTTGAAGTTTGTAAAGCATTTTTTGGGGGCTGTAATTTCTAAAGGCGGGTGCCTCTAATAACTGATCCTCTCCAGAAATAACTCTGGGTCCCCTTTCCTGTGGGGGTTTTCTCGGGAGAGCCATTTTCATCTTCCTCTTGAGGGTTTTTTTGGCCTTTGAAATTTTAAGAAATTTTCAAAGGCCCCCTTTTAATTGAAATGCATTCCGGGTGCTACCTCTAAGCTGTTGAGAGAATCCCAAAAGTGTGCAAAGGGCTTTCCCTCAAGGCAAAGGGTGGCTTTTTGAAGAATCCACATATAAATATATTTTGATTTTTTAAAACACTTTTTTTGGTTACTAAAGTGATTTTAAATGTGTTTTCTTTCATATTTTTTATGTCCCTTTGCTACTATTCCCACAAAGTAGAAAATGTAAAAAAAAAAGAAAAACTTTTGACTGGGACCCGTTTTACAGTGGGGGAAAAAATTTTTTAGTCAGCCACCAATTGTGCAAGGTTTTCCCCTAAAAAAGATGAGAGGGCCCGTAATTTTAATCATAGGGACCCGTCCAACTATACAACAATTGAGAGAAAAAAAAAACCAAAAAACCCCAAATTTTTAGGATTTTTTTTGAAATTTTTTTGCAAATTATGGTTTGGGAAAAAAAGTATTTGGTCAAAAACCTACAAAAAAAGCAAGATTTCCCGGCTCTCACAAAGAAAAAACCTGTTTTAAAAATAAAAAAATTCCCCCTTTAAGAGGGCTCCCTTTTTTTGGGGCCTCCCCCGTTACCTGTTTAATGGCACCTGTTTTTAAATTGTTATAAGTAAAAAGACCCTGTCCACACCTCAAAAAGTCCCACTTTCCAAAATCCACTATGGAAAAACCAAAAAGGTTTTTCAAAGGCACCCAAAACCCCAAAATTTTTGTGAAAGACCTGCAGAGAGCTGGGGCCAAATAACAAAGCCCATCATCATTTAAACCCGCAAATCCGCGTGCCCGACGTGTCCCCCTCTTAAACCAGTACTGTCCAAGGCTCACTGATGTTTTTCTAAGTGCTTTGGATGTCCAGAAAGGATTGGGAAAAGTTTTATATGGTTTGGGGTGAACCAAAATAACCTTTTTTTGGTAAAAACTCAAATCCCTCGTGTTTTTGGGGGCAAAAAATTTCTAAATTTTCATCCAAAGAACACCCTACCTACTGTGAAGCATGGGGGTTTGGAAAAAATCATGCTTTGGGGCTGGGGAAAAGGGGCCAGGGACGACTTCCCTGGGAAAGGAAAAAAGAAAGGGGCCATGTGTCGTGAGATTTTGGTGAAAAACCCCCTTCCATCAGCAAGGGGATTGAAATGAAACGTGGCTGGGTCCCTTTCCCGCATGACAAAGATCCCCAAAAACCCCGCCCGGGGAAAAAAGGAGTTGCTTTTAGGAGAAACATTTCAAGGTCCTGGAGTGGCCCAGCCAGTCTCCAATCTCAACCCCCTAGAAAACTCTGGAGGGGGTTGAAAATTCCCCTGTTTGCCCAGCACAGCCCCCAAAAAAATCCCCTGCTCTAAGGGGATCTGCCTGGGAATGGGCCAAAAACCAGCAAAAGTGTGGGGAAAACCTTGTGAAACTTACAAAAAAACGTTTTACCTGTGGGCATTGCCAAAAAAGGGTAAAATAAAAGTATTGAAAACTTTTTTTATTTTTACCAAAAAACTTTTTTTTCCCCACCCTAATTTTTCAAATAAAATTTATTAAAAAACCACAATTGTTTTTCTTTGGGTTTTTTTTCTATTTTGTCCTGGCATAGTTGACGTGTACCTATAATGAAAAAAACAAAGGGCCCCCTCATCTTTTTAAGTGGGAGAACTTGACAATTTTGGGGGCTGACTAAATACTTTTTTTCCCCCCCTGGGGAAAAAAAAAAGTTTTTTTTTCTTATGAAGACCGAAAATGTTTTTTATTGGACAAACCCACATTAAATTTAACAAAAAAAAGTGATCTGGGGAAATTTAGTTTAAATTTAAAAACCCGCCAGTAAAATTTAGTTTTGGGGCCCTGATCCAACCAATTTTCCCCTCACCATGGAAATGTCGGTTCATCCCAAAATTTTCCCTATTCCCTTTTTATCCTATTTCTAGAATTTGTCACTATGAGGGGATAGTGCCATTTTGGACAGAGACTCAAGTTTACTTACCTTGACCCTTGAACCCTGTTACTGACCACCCCCCACTCTACTCCGTCCCTCTCAGTTCAGCAAATGGAGACATCCGTAGGCGTTCACTATCAGTTTCATTTCGTAAGCACCACCATGAGCAGGGCCGATTATTAGCATGTTAAATCTTTGTGGTCCAAAAAAACAAACGAATGGATGCATGCATGCCAGCAAAGCACACACCACAACAACTAAACAATACTTAATTGCACTATAATGGTGACAACCGGTGCCACAAACTGTTAGGGGACTACATACAGCTGTCCTTTACCCCTTAACCACTGTGCGTACACCTGGCTAATCAGCGGATCCTTTTCTTGGCATCAGAAACAGTTCATTCAGCCAGTTCCCGTTTTAGTCAGTTTTGCTCCCGGTAATTCATTTATTCAATGCAGGAAGACCCCTGTCATATAAGATGGAGCCCTGGTTGTTTCCCATCATTCAGAGTCCACTTTATCCCTCTTTTCGCAGCCACTTCATTTTTCATGTCCAAAAAGTCGTCCAAGCAATGGTGGCTATGATTAGCTGAGCGCATTCTGAATCTGCTGTAGGCCCACGGGCCAGATACATTTGGTAACGTATACATAATATATTATATTTGAGTTATGATTTTTGGCCTCAAAATTACTAATTCCAAGATATACGGATCACCACACATCTTTCCAGTGCGGATATGGGCGCTGTAGCCCGGCAGCACTCTCTGTATATTTGGGCCTACAGTCAGATTCATAACATGCGTCTCAGTCAATCATAGCCAAGTTCATTGCTTGACGATCTTTTGACGTGAAAAATGAAGTGCCCTGCGAAAATGAGAAAAGTGGACTCTGAATGGCTGGGAACAACCAGGGGCTCTATCTTAAATTAAAATTTGGGACAGGGTGTCTTCCCGTGCTTGGAATAAATGAATTCTCCCGTGGAGCAAAACTGATAAACTCACAACAGAAGGATCACACCAAATCCGATCCGGTAACACATTGGCCTATCTAAAAGATTACAAGACAAAGTAAAATAGAGAGCCCCGAACTCGGAGGAATTGATATTTCCTTCACTGTATCCATTTCATCAGGAAGGCCCTGTGTAAAAGTGTGTTAAAGACTGGAAACATGTTGTCAAGTGGTTTGGTAAAACTTGTGTCAAATTTGTAAGGGCGACGGGCTTACCCATCGTCAGTTCATTCAGGCTGCTGCATGACACAGAGGCCAGTAGCACCAGGACTTGAAGTCCACTCAAATGTTCTCTAGGCTAAGGCTTGGGGAAAGTATTTCGCCGTGCTGTGGGAACTGAGAGGGGAGATAGTGCATGTTCCTTGATACGTTTGGTACAAGCTGACGAATTCTCTGAGTTGAAAGACAAGACTGGGATGGGTGATGCTTTCGGTGTGGGACATATTGGGGCATCTGGACAATCTAAATGTGAAACTGCCAGGAAATTGTGTTTTTGTGCATGAAACTGTATTCCAACGTGAAAGCATTCAAGGCCACACTTATGTTGTTCTCCAGACAAAATGAGAGTACTGTCTCTTCTCTCGGATCATTTCTGAAACTGGTCGCATCTGCAACGCGCCCTACTCGCAGTGCCGCCACTGAGAACATACAGTAGGCCTTTATCCACCTGCATGCTGAGTTTTTTCCCGCGACTTCTCAGACTTGGACCAATGTTGAGAACTGAAGCTGGCAGCTTGTATCTGATGCCCCCTGTCTTTTCGACATCTGAGACAAGCACCCAACCAGACACACAATTTGGAGCTCAATGACATAATATAATAAATAATAATATGCCCATTTAGCAGACGCTTTTATCCAAAGCACTTACAGTCATGTGTGCATGAAATTTTATTCGTATGGTTGGTCCCCCGGGTCTGTCATATCGTCCCTACCCTGGCGTTACAAGCGCCATGCTCTACCAATTGAGCCACAGACATCCAATGTCCTACCACAGTCTGCCCCACCACTCTTTCATCAGAGATTACTCTCCTTTATTCTCTTGTCTTCCTCCTCCTCCTCTTCCTCCTCCTCCTCCTCTACCTCCTGCCTCCTCCTCTCTCCTCCTCCTCCTCCCCTCCTCCTCCCTCTCTCCTTCTCCTCCTGTGACAGTGCCTTATGAAGGAGCAGTACAAAAACAGCAACAAACAGACCAGTTCCCTATGGCTCACTGCAATGAAACAAAGATTTCCAAACATTAAAAAGCACGACCAATAGGATCTTGTTTAGTTCGGGTCCATATGTACTGTGTGTGAACAAAGCGTTCTTCCATCCTGAATTACAACAAATCTCCGTCACAGGGTCAAATTTAACATTGACAACTTGTCAGCTGTTCTTAGACTCCTCACATCCACGATGACACCAGTACGTTGATGCTCTTTGCCAAGATAGGTGCCAGGACCCATTGTTCACTTTAAGACTCGAATAACCGTGACTGGGGAGGCAAGGATACGCTTTTTTCATGGTGATGGTTTAGGCAGTGCAGAATTAATCCCGCAATGGCCCTTGGATACGGGAAGCTTTTCCGTGCTTCTACCACCTTGCATTTACTAGCTGTTTGGGGGTTTTAGGCTGGGTTTCTGTACAGCACTTCGAGATATTAGACTGATGTAGAATGGCGATATAAATAAAAACTGATGATTAGTTAACTCATCAGTCAGATTTTGGCTGAGGTGATTGGATAACTGTTAAATAATGGCTCACAGGTGAGGAAGATTGAGAATTTGTTCTTGAATATCTTTCAAAAACAGACTGTTTCCAAATAAAGATGGATGCTCTTACCATATGTTTCACTCCCAATTTACATTTTGCATGTCTCCAGTCCATATATATATATATTATATATATATATAATATTTATAGTTTGCATATGTGACTAAGTTTGATTGTACTTTACAAGGGTAGAGAAGCAGGAGCTGGGTGTGTGTGTTGACTGTATCTGTGATGTTATAATCTATATCAATTTTGTAGATAAATGTCTGAAAAATTTGTTCACCAAAAAAAACAAGGGTAGAGATATGTACAAGGGTAGACTTGTTCTGCAAAGCATTGAAAACACCTACAGTTGCGTGTCAATTTGAAAATGAATAAAGCTTCACATGTTTTTAGTCACTCATATAGTATGTGCGCCCTTCACTTGTTTCAAAACTCCACGGTGGCCTTGAGCCAAAAGGTTGGCCCACCCCTGGCATTATGAGCGATAAGAGGCAATCTGTCTTGTCGATTAAAACATTAATGAGCAAGCTCCCCCTCCCCCCGGGACAGACGTAGTCAATATAACTATTTGGTTCACCACTTTGAAATGTACAGCGACATAATTCAGAACATGGGCCGTTCTCACAGTGTGTCTCCCTGTACACGCATTCAGAACCGTGGGATAAAATAAAAAGGGGACATATAAGCAGACATTGAAATCTTTTACCATATTGATGATTACATTTGCTCTAAAACAGTTATAGGACTAACATTTGCACCACCGAGTCAGAACAGTAGGATGCATTAAGAGGGGAACATAGAACCACGTTATTAGGCGTGAGACCCATGGGTCTACTAAACAGCCCTTTACTACACAACAACATACACCTTAGCATTACTTTCTTATCTACAGTATACAGCTCACATGGCATATTACATCCTTTATGCAGCAGCATATTATACATTTTTGGACTCACCTTTGCTTGTGATGTGCTCACTTGAACAGGAAGGTGGCACGACGATCCCTTTGTAGGCAAATTTTTCGTCATCAAGAAAGAGAAAGAGGCCGGACATACAATTCCGGCGTTGGGATGACCGTTGTTCAAACGTAGTTCACCCCAGTCGGAGCTCGTTTTATACTCGCTTTACCATTGGCCAAAGCTTGCAGTTAGCCGATGGTCCCGTTCCTTCCAAAACCACTCGTTGTTGAATGTTGCGGTTCCAACTTTGTTGTGTAATGTTTTATGTCCAATTGGCCTATGATCACCGATACGTTTTTATCTAATATTTCTCTTCATTATTTCTCCGTTCATCTGACGAAGATTAGCCTGTAGATTGTGACTTGAGTCATGATGATGACTGCTAGCTAAGGATTTTGAAAGTAGGATGGTTGACAATGATCAGTCCAATCAAAGCTAACTGTACATAGAACGTGATTTGACATCATTTTTATCTGTGCCCAATGACCTTGAGGGCCTTCTTGGAAGGGCACTTTAACATTTAAGTCATTAGCAGACGCTCTTAATCCAGAGCGACTCCTACAGTATATCGCATTACATTTTTCATACTGGCCCCCCGTTGGAAACGGTCCTCGGTAGCTCAGCTGGTAGAGCACGTGGCGCTTGTAATGCTAAGGTTAGTTGTTTGATTCCCGGGACCACCCATGACAAAAAGACCCCCCCCCAAAAAAACAAACAAATGAATGCACACATGAATGTAAAGTCACTTTGGATAACAGTGTCTGCTACATGGCTTATTTATTATTATTATTATTATACCAACTGAGCTACAGGGGACTTCTAATGTAACTCTATTGCAGGACCCCAAGGGCTAGGAATGTGCGAATGTCTACCCTTACTAAGGACTTAGACTTGGCGGTGACGTAGTGTCCCTCATGAGTGACAGAACACTGAGCCAATCACGGCGAACGCTCCTATTTTCGCTGGCTTGCCCCACCACCACAGAAACACCTGCATTTTGGAGCTGCCTTACTCAGAAAACAAAAAAGAGCCATGTTTTTGTATGACGGCTTTATTAACTCAATTATATATTTTTTACAGTTTTGCAAACTGGTATGTGACACGTATTAATGCCAAAATAACAGTCAAAACAGGCAAGCCCCCCCCCACCCCCAAAAAATAAAAATAATTTATTTATATGCTAAAATGTGTGTGGTCCAACACCAGGACTCTGCCCCACGTGCCCTGAATGACGGGTCGCCACTGATTATTTTGTGTTTAGGTTGTAATATCAGAGGATATTTCTGCAGAATTCTGCATGCAGAGTCTCAATTTGGTGTTTGTTCCATTTTTGTGAATTTCTGGTTGGTGAGCGGACCCAGACTCACAACCATAAAGGGCAATGGGTTCTATAACTGATCAAGTATTTTTTAGCCAGATCCTAATGGGGATGTCAAAAATTTCAGTTCCTTTTGATGGCATAGAAGGCCCTTCTTGCCTTGTCTCTCAGATCGTTCACAGCTTTGTGGAAGTTACCTGTGGCGCTGATGTTTAGCCGAGGCATGGTTTGATTTTTGTGTGCTCTAGGGCAACGGTGTCTAGATGGAATTTGTATTTGTGGTCCTGGCACTGGACCCTGTTTGGAACACAATTATTTTTGTCTTACTGAGATTTACTGTCAGGGCCAGGGTCTGACAGAATCTGTGCAGAAGATCTAGGTGCTGCTGTAGGCCCTCCTCTGTTTGGGGACAGAAGCACCAGATCATCAGAAAACAGAGACATTTGACTTCAGATTCTAGTAGGGTGAGGCCGGGTGCTGCAGATGTTCTCTCTGTCTGTCTCTCTCTCTCTCTCCACACACAACACCCAATGAGGGGGCCTAATAATAAAACATGCTAATTCAAAACAGCACATCTACAAAACTAACAGAAAAAGAGAAGACATCATTTAGTTATTAGCATCACAATAGGACTATGCTCTATTTGTTGTACTTGTATGTGTGTGTGTATTGGGCACCTGATGGGCAGGTGTGCCGGATCTTAAAATGCATAGCCATCTACTCCATGTATGGTTAGGGTCCAGCAGTCACCCACCAACCCTGGAGAGATACAGGGTTTGCAGGATTTTTGTTCCAGACCAACCACAGAACCTGCCTGAAGTAAAATAGGCTAATCATAAAGGATTTGATGATATATTGATTGATTGATATTTGTTTGAAGTGGTATGGGATGGGGAACAGTTTGCATACCTGGCGTGGTGCCCCAATAATCACTCCTTCTCCCAAAGTGTGCACTTGTCACTTCCCTTCATAGGACAGGATTTTACAAGTATGAAAACTCATTCTATAACCTGATGCACACCAATCAATTCTCCTTACACTTTATGGGAATAGTGAACGAGTGCACCACTTCAAGAATGCAGAAATACTTTTGGGAACGTACCCTGGCCCAGGCCTGAGGCTCTCCAAATTGACCACTTGGCAAAGGTAAGCCTATAAATTCCATGGTGTCTATTCTGGAATTATTAAACTGGTGTTTGTCGCCCCTTGTGGAAAGGACCTCTTATTGATCTCCCCTCTCTCTATATATATATAGATCTGTGCAGTTTGTACCTTGCAGCACACTGTACCCAATATTCAAGCGTAAACGCCTACATACCGTTCTCATAGCAGCAGGATAATATGCTGGCAGCACCAGAGCAGATTATTTTCTTCTAAATAAGAGTCCCCATGCAAAGACAAGCTCAACTTTAAGAATATCTATATTTTAGCACTGTTAGTGCAGTACAACTGTTTTTTTCACAGCATTGCAAACCACTTGGAAAAAAATTAATTAATAATTTGATTGTATTTTAATATTGTATTATTTATAACAGCATTTATTTTGAACGTTTACAAACTTAAATACTGGTATGTTGAAAGCTATTGTGTAGGAGGTGTGTAGCTCAGTTGAATAGAGCATGGCGTTTGCAACGCCAGGGTTGTGGGTTCGATTCCCCAGGGCGTATGAAAAAAATAATGTAAGTCGCTCTGGATAAGAGCGTCTGCTAAATGACGTAAATGTAAAATGTAGGCCAGTGGTGTGGCGGTGCATGGAGAAGAGGGTATACTCTAATTTAGCAAATACATTTCCAGATGTCCCGCCAGCCGAAGAAAGGCACCCTGGTGGAAAAATTCTATATGAAACAGTGATATCCACTCTGAATGACTAAAGTGCATACCTCCTATATTGGTGTTTCACAGTCAGGCCAACCCAAGCTGTTCAGTAGGATCTAATAGTAGTCTCAGTATTCACAGGAAAATTAACAGTTTCAGATTTTCACCAAAGTCACACTTTTTCAAACAGAAAAACAACACAATTGTATGTTCTACGTCCATAAAAAAATGATTACCCATTATCAGGAGACCACTTTTGAGGTTGGGGAAAATCTAAGAAAATGTTTATTTCTGAGAGTAGTTTACCGTTGATTCAAGTGTGCAGGCAGCTAGCACTATTGTTTGATTTCAGTGTTTCTGTAGCACATGAGATGGAGTTTGCCAAATAAATGGCACTGTTTGAGGCAAATAATCATGATATCATTCCGACAGGTCAGGAATAGGCTACTTGTAGCTAGTTAACATTAATAAGAGAAGGTTTTTGGGGGTTATAGTTTAATTTAAAATTAAGCCTTGTTCAATCTACCAGAAGACGGTTAGAACTATCATTAGCATATTTTCCCTGTTCCTTAATGGTTTGAAAACCTGGACGTTTATTTCATACTGGATATGAGGCATGTCTTACCTGGCTTCAAAGTAGCCTATTGCCAAAATCCCACCATTTGAAACGAGAGTATATTATTTTATTAAGACTTCCTCATTATGCGTTCTCCTGTTCTATTGGTTTTCTTCAAACGTTCTTTCATTGTCTATCAGCCAAAAGGCATATCCTAAATAATCATATTATAAATACAGGATAGTTGTTGCATCTTTAAATCCATCCTCTTTCTAACTGATATTTCATCTCTGTCCATGCAAACCGCTTGCATGTGCGTGCCCCAGTTTAGAAAGGGGTTTTTCCCGCAAAATTGCATTTTGGAACATTCACGAGTAGGCCTACTGCCAACGTGTACATGGCTTCGCCTAAAATGTGAACAAAAATAGTCTATCACACATTTAAGCTAAACATCTGATTTGTTCCATCAGTCTATTAATTGATATGGTTGTTATACCCCCCCCAACCCACTTTTGATAGTGATCAGTGGCGATTAAGAAGTGAATATACGCAATGCCCACTGAAAAACAAGTGGGTATCTGGCAGACACCTGAGTATACCTTCCACTACACCACCGTTGTAGGCTACTTTTAAAGAGAAATATACTTTTAATTAAAATACAAATATATGTTATTGGAATACTCAATAGTATGCTAAATGTAAAGAGTATCTGTGTAGTGGACAAAACAGGTTTAATAAAGAGTACTGGTGAATCCTTACTCCATCCACTCCATTCACTGCAATGCAAATACACAGCGTGTATATGGCATACTTTTTATGGAATGTAGATGGAACTGACTGGAGGAAACAGCACCTACAGGTAGCAGAGGAACAGTGTTTAGGATGAACTGACTGAGGAAACAGCACCTACAGGAGCAGAGGAACCAGTGTTAGTATGTAACTGACTGGAGGAAAACAGCACCTACAGTAGCAGAGGAACAGTGTTAGGATGAACTGACTGGAGGAAACCACAGCACCTACAGGTAGCATCGGAACAGTGTTAGGATGAACTGACTGGACTGGAGGAAACAGCACCCTACAGGTAGCAGAGGAACAGTGTTAGGATGAACTGACTGAGGAAACAGCACCTACAGGTAGCAGAGAGAACATTGTTAGGATGAACTGACTGGAGGAAACAGCACCTACAGGTAGCGAGAGGAACAGTGTTTTAGGATGAACTGACTGGAGGAAACAGCACCTACAGGTAGCAGAGGAACAGTGTTAGGATGAACTGACTGGAGGAAACAGCACCTACAGGTAGCAGAGAACAGTGTTAGGATGAACTGACTGGAGGAAAAAGCACCTACAGGTAGTTCAGAGGAACAGTGTTAGGAATGAACTGACTGGAGGAAACAGCACCTACAGGTAGCAGAGGAAACAGGTTAGGATGTAACTGACTGGAGGAAACAGCACCTACAGGTCGCAGAGGAACAGTGTTAGGATGACTGATGGAGGAAACAGCACTACAGGTAGCCCAGAGGAAACAGTGTTAGGATGAACTGACTGGAGGAAACAGAGCACCTACAGGTAGCAGAGGATTAACAGGTGGTGATGAACTGACTGGTAGGAAACAGCACCTACAGGTAGAAGATGGAAGGAACATTGTTAGGATGAAACTGACTGGAGGAAACAGCACCTACAGGTTAGCAGAGGAAGGAACAGTGTTAGGAATGAACATGACTGGAGGAAACAGCACCTTACAGGTAGCAGCGGAACAGTGTTAGAAAGAACCAGGAATCTGTTTGGTATATTATTAACTTTCTACAGTCTCATATTGTGGGTACCCTGTCAGGAAGGACCACATGAAACCTACGTGGACAATCTACACCAAGACACTGGTCTCAGAACATAGCGCTATGGCAACAACACAAGAGATATGGCAACAACACAGAGCTACGGCAACACAGAGAGCTATGGCACCAACACAGAGCTATGGCAACAACACAGAGCTATGGACAACACAGAGCGCTATGGCAACAACAGAGAGCTATGGCAACAACAGGCACAGAGCCTATGGCAAACAAAACACAGAGCTATGGCAACAACAGAGAGCTCTTGCAACACAGAGCGCTATGGCAACAACAAAGAACTATGGCAACAACACAGAGTATATGGCACAACACAGAGCTATGGCAACAACCACAGAGCTATGGCAACAAACACAGAGCTATGGCAACAACACAGAGCTATGGCATCAACACAGAGCATATGCAAACAACACAGAGCTATGGCAACCAACATGAGCGCTATGGCAACAACAGAGAGCTATGACATGCCATTCTCCTTCATGGGCAAAGATAGCATGCAAAGAAACAGCACGTACACACTACACTCTTAGTAAAAAAGGTGCTATCTAGAAACTCAAGGGTTCTTCGGCTGTAGGAGAACCTTTTGAATAAAACATTTTTGGTTCCAAAGTAGAACCCTGTTGGATTCAAGATGACCGTTTCCACAGAGGGTTCTAATGGAACCCAAAAGGGTTCTAAACTGGAAACCAAAAGGGTTCTCGTCGTTGGGGACACAGCGAAGAACCCTTTTGGACCCTTTTTTTCTAAGAGTGTAGGTTAATAAATGTAGACAAACTATAAAACCACATCAATCGATGATGCTATCATGCAGCTATGAGGCCCAGTAAACACAATGTGTAGGCCTACTTACATAAGAGTGTGGTGAGAGCAACACACAGCTGTCTCAATTTTTAAAACAGTTTAAGTCATTTAGCAGACGCTCCTATCCAGAGCGACTTACAGTTAGTGAGTGCATACATTTAATTTTTGTATTTTTTTCATACTGGCCCCCCTGTGGGAATCGAACCCACCACCCTGGCTCTCCCGAGTGGCGCAGTGGTCCTAAGGCACTGATTTCAGTGGCTAGCTGTTGCGCTAGAGATCACTGGTTTCGAATCCATGCTCTGTTGTAGCCGGCCAGCGACGGGAGACCCTTGGGGCGGCGCACAATTATATATACAAATGTTATGTTTTTCAGTTTGTGTGTGTATATATGGGGGTATAGTCAAGTTCATTTCGACATTTATACAGAACAACTATGTGTAAACAATAGTCAGCTTCTGTTGACACTGTCATGTGATCTGACAAGTCTTGCTGTTTGGAAAACCACTAACAGAGTCCAACTTTCGACTGTGGCAGATGGCACCGCCTTCGGACTTCACGCAGCCACTTTTCATCTACCGTTGGAAGCCAGACTGAAGGCAGCCAGAACACTACAACCAGAAACTACCAATAACCTAATGCTCTTTAGAGGATGTGATGTACATCCAAGCCAAATTGTAGTTAAACAGACGAACCAGTTGTAGTACTTTAATCTTGGTGGATGGAAAACACAATAGGCCATACATCAGAGTATGATGCACTCAGTGAGAACATGTGTGAGCTCATCATCGGGAGGATAGCAGCACCATGTCAACAGCAAAGAAAAGTCAGTGTGGGTTTCCTGTTGTACATGAGTGTGGTATTCTCAGTATGTGTGGCTATGTGAGTGTTGTGCATATTCTTGCATAATGGGAATGCCTAGTCCTTTTTGTGTGTTAAGCAGGCCATGAGTATGATGGGTACTAGGGGGCTATGCTTCAGGTTTGAGGGGAGGTCTGATGGGTTAATGGGGCCTATGCTTCAGTATCGAGGGGAGGGTCTGATGGGTTAATGGGGCCCATGCTGTCAGGTCTGAGGGGAGGTCTGATGGCTTAATGGGGCCTATGCTTCAGGTCTGAGGGGAGTCTGGGTCTGGTTATGGGGCCTATGCTTCAGGTCTGAGGGGAGGTCTGATGGGTTAATGGGTCCTATGCTTCTCTGACCCTGTTACTGGACAGACCCAGCTACTCTGACCCTGTTACTTGAAAGACCCAGCTACTCGTACCCTGTTACTGAAAGACCCAGCTACTCTGACCCTGTTACTGACAGGACCCAGCTACTCTGACCTGTTACTGACACACCCAGCTACTCTGACCCTGTACTGACAGACCCCAGCTACTCTGACCCTGTTACTGAAAGACCCAGCTACTCTGACCCTGTTACTGACAGGATCCAGCTAATCTGACCCTGTTACTGACAGACCCAGCTACTCTGACCCTTTACTGACAGACATCAGCTACTCTGACCCTGTTACTGACAGACCCAGCTACTCTGACCCTGCTTACTGACAGACCCAGCTACTTCTGACCCTGTTACTGACAGAGCACAGCTACTCTGACCCTGTTACTGACAGAAACTCAGCTTACTCTGACCCCTGTTACTGAAAGACCAGCAAACCACACACATAGAACTATACAGGATATACCATCATATGGACACACTCCCATATACCCACAACACTCATATATATATATATATATATATATATATATATATATATATATATATATATATATATATTGTGTGTGTGGGTAATATGGGAGTGTGTCCATATGATTGTATATCCTGTATAGTTCCATGTGTGTGGTTGCTGGGTCCTTTCATGTAACAGGGTCAGAGTAGATGCGGGTCTGTCAGTAACAGGGTCAGAGTAGCTGGGTCTGTCAGTAACAGGGTCAGAGTAGCTGGGTCTGTCAGTAACAGGGTCATTAAGTGTAGCTGGGTCTGTCAGTAACGGGTCAGAGTAGCTGGGTCTGTCAGTAACAGGGTCGTAGAGTAGCTGGGTCTTGTCAGTAACAGGGTCAGAGTAGCTGGGTCTGTCATTAACAGGGTCAGAGTAGCTGGGTCTTTCAGTACAGGGTCAGAGTAGCTGGGTCTGTCAGTAACAGGGTCAGAACGTAGCTGGGTGTGTCAGTAACAGGGGCTCAGAGTAGCGGGTCTGTCAGTAACAGGGGTCAGAGTAGCTGGGTCTTTCATTAACAGGGTCAGAGTAGCTGGGTCTTTCAGTAACAGGGTCAAGGTAGCTGGGTCTGTCAGAACAGGGTCAGAGAAGCATAGGCCCCATAACACCATCAGACCCTCCCTCAGACCTAGCAGCAAGGGCCCAAATCCGTAAACCCATCAGACTCCCCTCAGACCTGAAGCATAGGCCCCATTAACCCATCAGACCTCCCCTCAGACCTGAAGCATAGGCCCCATTAACCCATCAGACCTCCCCTCAGACCTGAAGCTAGGCCCCATTACCCATCCAGACCTCCCTCAGACTGAAGTCATAGGCCCATTAACCATTCAGACCTCAGGCCTGCTTAACACACAAAAAGGACTAGGCATTTCATAGGCAATCATATGCACACACACTCACATAGCCACACATACTGAGGAATACACACTCAGTACACAGGAACCCACAATGCACTTTCTTTTGCTGTTGCCATGGTGCTGCTATCCTCCTGATGATGAGCTCACACATCGTTCGCACTGAGTGCATCATATCTCTGTGTATGGCCTATTTGTTTTCCCATCCACCAAGAATAAAGTACTACAAAATGGTTCGTCTGTTTAAATACAATTGGCTTGGATGTACCATCACATCCTCTAAAGAGCATTAGGGTTGTTGTAGTTTCTGTTTGTAGTTTCTGGCTGCCTTCAAGTCTGGCTTCCAACTGTAGATGAAAGTGGCTGCGTGAAGTCGAAGGAGGTGCATCTGCCACAGTCGAAAGTTGGACTCTGTAGTGGTTTTCCAACAGCAAGACTTGTCAGATCAACATGACAGTGTCAACAGAGCTGCTATGTTTACACAAGTTGTTCTGTATAAATGTCGAAAATGAACTTGACTATACCCCCATATCATACACTCACAAACTGAAACACATAACATTGTAATATTAATTGTGCGCCGCCCCAAGGGTTCTCCCGGTCGCGGCCGGCTACACAGAGCCTGGATTTCGAAACAGGATCTCTAGTGGCACAGCTACGCACTTGCAATACAGTGCCTTAGACCACTGCGCCCTTCGGGAGAGCCAGGGTGGTGGGTTCGATTCCCACAGGGGGCCAGTATGAAAAAATAAAAATTAAATGTATGCACTCACTAACTGTAAGTCGCTCTGGATAAGAGCGTCCTGCTAAATGACTAAAATGTTTTTAAAAAATGGGACAGGCTGGTGTGTTGCTCTCACCACACTACTTATGTAAGTAGCCTACACACATTTGTTTTACTGGGCCTATAGCTGCATGATAGCCTCATCGATTGATGTGGTTTTTATAGTTGCTCTTACATTTATAAAACCTACACTCTTAGAAAAAAGGGTTCCAAAAGGGTTCTTCGGCTGTCCCAAACGAGAACCCTTTTGTGGTTCCAGTTAGAACCTTTTGGGTTCCAATTAGAACCCCTCTGTGGAAAACGGTTCAATCTTGAATCCAAAAGGGTTCTACTTGGAACCAAAAAGTGTTATTTCAAAAGGTTCTCCTCACAAGCCGAAGACCCTTTGAGGTTCTAGATAGCACCTTTTTACTAAGAGTGTAGTGTGACGTGCTGTTCTTTGCATGCTATCTTGGCCATGAAGGAGAATGGCATGTCATAGCTCTCTGTTGTTGCCATAGCGCTCTGTTGTTGCCATAGCTCTGTGTGTTGCCATAGCTCTGTGTTGAGCCATAGCTCTGTGTTGTGCCATAGCTCTGTGTTGTTGCCATAGCTCTGTGTTTTTGATCATAGCTCTGTGTTGTTGCCATACTCTGTGTTGCTTGACATAGTTCTTTGTTGTTGCAATAGCGCTCTGTTGTTGCCATAGCTCTCTGTTGTTGCCATAGCTCTGTGTGTTGCCATAGCTCTGGTGTTTGGTGTTGCCATAGCTCTCTGTTGTTGCCATAGCGCTCTGTTGTTGCCATAGCTCCTGTGTTGTTGCCATAGCTCTGTGTTTTTGCATAGCTCTCTGTTGTTGCCATAGCTCTGTGTTGTTGCCATATCTCTGTGTTGTTTGCCATAGCGCTATGTTCTGAGACCAGGTCTTGGCAGCAGATGTTGTCCAACGTAGGTTTCATGTGGTCTTCCTGACAGGGTACCCACAATAATGAGACTGTAGAAAGTTATAAATATCCAAACAAGATTCTGGTTCTTTCTAACACTGTCCTCTGCTACCTGTAGGTGCTGTTTCCTCCCAGTCAGTTCATCCCTAACACTGTTTCCTTCCTCTGCTACCTGTAGGTGCTGTTTCCTCCAGTCAGTTCATCCTAACACTGTTCCTTCTCTTATACCTGTAGGTGCTGTTTCTTTCCAGTCAGTTCATCCTAACACCTGTTCCTCTGCTACCTGTAGGTGCTGTGTCCTCCAGTCAGTTCATCCTAACACACTGTTCCTCGCTACCTGTAGGTGCTGTTTCCTCCAGTCAGTTCATCCTAACACTGTTCCTCTGCTACCTGTAGGTGCCCCTGTTTCCTACAGTCAGTTCATCCTAACACGTTCCTCTGCTACCTGTAGGTGCTGTTTCCTCCAGTCAGTCTTCATCCTAACACTGTTCTCTGCTACCTGTAGGTGCTGTTTCCTCCAGTCAGTTCAATCCTAACACTGTTCCTCTGCTACCTGTAGGTGCTGTTGCCTCCAGTAGTTCATTCCTAACACTGTTCTCTCTGCTACCTGTAGGTGCTGTTTCCTCCAGTCAGTTCATCCTAACACTGTTCCTCTGCTAACTGTAGGTGCTGTTTCCTCCAGTCAGTGGCATCCTAACACTGTTCATCTGCTACCTTGTAGGTGCCTGTTTCCTCCAGTCAGTTCACTCCTAACAATGTTCCTCTGCTACATGTAGGTGCTGTTTCCTCCAGTCAGTTCATCCTAACACTGTTCCTCTGTACCTGTAGGTGCTGTTTCCTCCAGTTCAGTTCATCCTAACACTTTTCCTCTGCTACCTGTAGGTGCTGTTTCCTCCAGTCAGTTCATCCTAACACTTGTTCCTCTGCTACCTGTAGGTGCTGTTTCCTCCAGTCAGTCATCCTAACACTGTTCCTCTGCTACCTGTAGGTGACTGTTCCTCCAGTCAGTCATCTACATGCCATAAAGTAATGCCATATACCGTGTGTAATTGCATTGGGGGGCAGTGAGTGAATGGAGTGGATGGAGTAAGGAGTCACCAGTACTCTTTAATTAAACCTGTTGTCCAGCACAAGGATACCATTTACATTTAGCAGACTATTGAGTAACGTAGCAATAACATATATTGTGTATTTATATTAAAGGATATTTCTTTAAAAGTAGCCTACACCGGGTGGTGTAGTGGAAGGTATACTCAGGTGTCTGCCAGATACCCACTTGTTTTTCAGTGGCATTGCGATACTTCACTCTTAATCGCCACTGATACATATCAAAGTAGTGTTGGGGGGGGTATACACCATTCAATTATTAGACTGATGGAACAAATCAGAATGTTTGAGCTTTAAAATGTTGATAGACTATTATTTTTCACATTTAGGCGAAGCCATGTACACGTGGCAGTAGGCCTACTCGTGAATGTTCCAAAATGCAATTTGCGGGAAACCCCTTTCTAAACTGGGCACGGCACATGCAAGCGGTTTTCATGGACAGAGATGGAACTAGATCAGTAGAAGAGGATGGATTTAAAAGATGCAACAACTATCCTGTATATCTAATATGATTATTTAGGATAATGCTTTGGCTGATAGACAATGAAAGAACGTTTTTTTTTAGAAAAACAAATAGAACAGGAGAACGCATAATGAGGAAGTCTTCTATAAAAATAATACCTCTACGTTTCAAATGGTGGGGGGGGGATTTGGCAATAGGCTACTTTGAAGCCAAGGTAAGACATGCATCATAATCCAGTATGAAATATAAAATCGTCCAGGTTTCAAACAATTAAAGGAACAGGGCAAATATGCTAATGATAAGAGTTCTAACCGTTCTTTGGTAGATGGAAAGGCTATCCCAAAAACCTTCTCTTATTAATGTTAACTAGCTACAAATAGTAGGCCTATGCCTACCTGTCGAATGATATCATGATTATTTGCCTCAAACCAGTGGCCATTTATTTTGGCAAACTCCATCTCCATGCATACAGAAACACTGCATAATCAAACAATAGTGCTAGCTGCCTGCACACTTGAATCAAACGGTAACTACTCTCAGAAATAAACTTTCTTAGATTTCCCCAGACCTCAAAAAGTGGTCTCCTGATATGGGTTAATCATTTTTTATGGACGTAGAACATACAAATTGTGTTGTTTTTCTGTTTGAAAAAGTGTGACTCTTGGGTGAAATCTGAAAACCTGTAATTTCCTGTGAATACTGAGACTACTATTATCCTACTGAACAGCTTGGGTCGGCCTGACTGTGAAACACCATATAGGATGTATCACTTTAGGGGTTCATTCAGAGTGGATATCACCTGTTCATTATAGAATTTTTCACACAGGGTGCCTTTCCTTCCGATGGCGGGACATCTGGAAAATGTTTTGCTAAATTAGAGTATACCCTCTCTCCATGCACCGCCACACCACTGGCCTACATTTTTACATTTACGTCATTTAAGCAGACGCTCTTATCCAGAGCGACTTACATTATTTTTTTCATACGCCCTGTGGGAATCGAAAACCCACAACCCTGGCGTTGCTAAAACGCCATGCTCTATCAACTGAGCTACATCCCTGCCTACACAATAGCTTTCAAACATACCCCCAGGTATTTAGTTGTAAAACGTTCAAAATAAATGCTGTTATAAATAAATACAATATTAAAAGACATCAAATTATTATTAATTTGTTTTCAAGTGGTTGCAAGCTGTGAAAAAAACAGTTGTACTGCACTACAGTGCTAAATAATAGATATTCTTAAAGTTGAGCTTGTCTTTGCATGGGGGACTCTTATTTAGAAGAAAAAATAATCTGCTCTGGTGCTGCAGCATATTATCCTGCCTGCTAGGAGAACGGTACTGTAGGCGTTACGCTTTGAATATTGGTACAGTGTGCTGCAAGGTAACAAACTGCACAGATCTTATATATATATAGAGAGAGGGAGATCAATAAGAGGTCCTTTCCACAAGGGGGCGACAAACACCAGTTAATATTCCAGAAATAGAGCACATGGAATTTATAGGCCTACTTGCCAAGTGGTCAAATTGGAGAGCCTCAGGCCTGCGCAGGGTACGTCCCAAAAGTATTTCCTGCTTCTTGAAGTGTTGCACGTCGTTCACTATCCCCATAAAGTGTAAAGGCATTGGATTATGGTGTATGCATAGGTTATAGAATGAGTTTCCATACTTGTAAATCCTGTCCATGAAGGGAAGTGAAATACAAGTGCACACTTGGGGGCAGAAAGGAGTGATTATTGGAGCACACGCCAAGGTATGCAAAACTGTTCCCCATCCCAGTACCACTTCAACAAATATCAATCAATCAATATATCATCAAATCCTTTATGATTAGCCTATTTTACTCCAGGCGTTTTCTGTGGTGGTTCTGCAACAAAATCCTGCAAACCCTGTACTTCTTCCAGGGTTGTTGGAGTGACTGCTGGACCCTAACCATACATGGAGTAGATGGCTATGCATTTAAGATCCCGTGCAACACTGCCCATCAGGTGCCAAATACACACACACATACACAGTACAAACAATAGAGCATAGTCTATGTGGAGGCTAAATAACTAAATTGATGTCTTCTCTTTTCTGTTAGTTGTAGATGTGCTGTTGAATTAGCATTGTTTTATATTAGCCCCTCATCTGGGGTGTGTGTGTGAGAGATAGAGAGAGACAGAACAGAGAACAGTCTGCAGCACCCGGCCTCACCCTACTAGAATCTGAAGTCAAATTGTCTACTGTTTGCTGATGATCTGGTGCTTTCTGTAACCAAACCAAGGGGCCTACAGCAGCACCTAGATCTTCTGCACAGATTCTGTCAGACCCTGGCCCTGACAGTTAAATCTCAGTAAGACAAAAAAAATGTTTTGTTTCCAAAAGGTCCATTTGCCAGGACCACAAATACAAATTCCATCTAGGGACACCGTTGGCCCTAGAGCACACAAAAATCAAACCATGCCTCGGCCTAAACATCAGCGCCACAGGTAACTTCCACAAAGCTAGTGACCGATCTGACGAGACAAGGCAAGAAGGGCCTTCTATGCCATCAAAAGGAACATGAAATTTGACATCCCCATTAGGATCTGGCTAAAAAATACTTGAATCAGTTATAGAACCCATTGCCCTTTATGGTTTATGTGAGGTCTGGGTCCCGCCCACCAACCAGAAATTCACAAATATGGAACCAAACACCAAATTGAGACTCTGCATGGCAGAATTCTGCAGAAATATCCTCTGTATACAACGATAAACACAAAATAATCAGTGGCGAACCCGTCATCAGGGCACGTGGGGCAGAGCCTGTTTTGACCACCACATTTTTAGCATATAAATAAATATTTTTATTTTTTGGGGGGGGGGGGGGGGCTGCCTGTTTTTGACTGTTATTTGGCATTAATACGTGTCACATACCAGTTGGCAAACAATGTAAAAAATATATAATTGAGTAATAAAAGCCGCATACAAACATGGTCTCTTTTTTTGTTTTCTTGAGTAAGGCAGCTCCAAAATGCAGGTGTTTCTGTGGTGGTGGGGCAAGCCAGCAGAAATAGGAGCGTTCGCCGTGATTGGCTCAGTGTTCTGTCACTCATGAGGACACTACGTCACGCCAAGTCTAAGTACCTTAGTAAGGGTAGACATCGAACATTCTAGCCCTTGGGGTCCTTGCAATAGAGTTACATTAGAAGTCCCCTGTAGCTCAGTTGGTATATAATAATAATAATAATAAGCCATTTAGCAGACACTTTTATCCAAAGTGACTTACATTCATGTGTGCATTACATTTGTTTGTTTTTTGGGGGGGGGTTTTGTGCATGGGTGGTCCGGGAATCAAACTCACTACCTTAGCAATTACAAGCGCCGTGACTCTACCAGCTGAGCTACAGAGGACCGTTCCCACGGGGTGCCAGTATGAAATGTATGCGCTAACTGTAAGTCGCTCTGGATAAGAGCGTCTGCTAAATGACTCCTAAAAAGTAAAGTGCCCTTCAAGAAGGCTCAAGGTCATTGGGCACAGATAAAATTGATGTCAAATTCACGTTATATGTACAGTAGCTTGATGGACTGATCATGTCAACATCATACTTTCAAAATCTTAGCTAGCAGGCATCATCATGATCAAGTCGACAATCTACAGGCTAAATCCTTGTCATATGAAGAGAAATAATGAAGAGAAATTATAGATAAAACGTATCGAGTGCTCATCGGCCAATGGACATAAACATGACACAAACAAGTTGGAAATCGCCAAAATTCAACAATGAGTGGTTTGGAAGGAATCGGTTGACAGCGGCTAACTGCAAGCTTTTTGCAACTGGTAAGTCGGGTATAAACGAGCTCCGACTGGGTGAAATACGTTTTGAACGGTCATCCAACTCGGAATTGTATGTCGGCCTCTTTCTCTTTCTTTGATGACGAAATTTGCCTACAAAGGATCGTCGTGCCACCTTCCTGTTCAAGTGAGCACATCACAACAAAGTGAGTCCAAAAATGTTATGATATGCTGCTGCATAAATGATGTAATATGCCAGGGAGATATTGTATACTGTAGCTAAGAAAGTAATGCTAAGTGTATGTTGTGTAGAAGCGGTTAGTAGCCCATGTGTCTCACCCTAATAACTTGGTCTATTTTCCCCTCTTAATTTACACTATCTGTTCTGACTCGGTGGTGCACATGTAGCCTATAACCTGTTTTAGACAAATGTAATCATCTAATATTGTAAAAGCTTTCAATGTCTGCTTATATGTCCCCTTTATTTATCCCACGCCCGGTTTCTGACTTGGTGTACAGGGAGAACACTGTGAGAACGGCCCATGTTCTGAATTTATGTCGCTGTACATTTCAAAAGTGCTGAAACAAAATAGTTATATTGACTACGTCTGTCCTGGCTTGCTCATTAATGTTTATCGAAATGACAGATTGCCTATTATCCGCTCATATGCCAGGGGTGGGCCAACCTTTTGGTCAAGGGCCACGTTGAGTTTTTGAAAACAAGTGAAGGGACCACAAACTATATGAGTGGACAAAACATGTGAAGCCTTTATTCATTTTCACATTGTGACACGCCAACTGTAGGTGTTCATATGCTTGCAGAACAATTCTACCCTTGTACCATCTCTAACCCTTGTTTTTTTTGTGAACAAATTTTCAGACATTTCTCACAAACTTGATATAATTTATAACATCACAGATACAGTCAAACACACACACACAGATCCTGCTTCTCTACCCTTGTAAGTACAATCAAACTTAGTCACAAATATGCAAATTTAAAATATATATTATAATTATATATATATTATATGACTGGAGACATGCAAATGTAAATTTGAGTGAAACATATGGTTACGAGCATCCATTTTATTTGGAAACACGTCTGTTTTTGAAAGGCATAATAAAGAACAATTCTATCTCCTCAACTGTGAGCCATATTTACAGTTATCCAATCACCTCAGCCCAAATCTGACTGAGTAGTTATCATCAATCATTTTATTTTATATAGCCCTTTTACATCAGCTAATATCTCGAAGGCTGCTGTACAGAAACCAAGCCTAAAACCCCAACAAGCATAGTAATGCAGGTGTAGAAGCACGGAAAAGCTTACTGTATCAAAGTGCATTGCGGGGGATAATTCTCACTGCATAACAATCACCATGAAAAAGGCATAATCCTTGCCTTCCCCAGTCACGGTTATTCGAAAGTCTTAAAGTGAACAATGGGTCTGGTCACCTCTCTTGGCAAGAGCATCAACGTCTGGTGTCATCTTTGATGTAGAGATTCTCAGAACAGCTGACAAGTGTCAATTTGTTAAATTTGGACCTGTGACGGGATTTTTTGTAATCATGACTGAGAACGTTTGTTCACCAACATATATGAGACCCGAATTAAACAAGCATCCCTTGGTCGTGCTTTTAATGTTTGGAACTTTGTTTTTATTCAGTCGAGCCATGAGAACTGGTCTGTTTGTTGCTGATTTTGTAATGCTCCTTTCAAAGCACTGTCACAGGAGGAGAGGAGGAGGAGAGGAGGAGGAGGAGGAAGGAGGAGGGGAGGAGGAGGATGAGGAGGAGAGGAGGAGGAGGAAGAGGAGGAGGAGGAAGACAGAGAATAAGGAGAGTAATCTCTGATGAAAGAGTGTGGGGCGGACTGTGGTGGACATTGGATGTCTGTGGCTCAATTGGATAGAGCATGGCGCTTGTTAACGCGCAGGGTAGTGGGTTCGATCCCCGGGACCACCCATACGTAAAAATTATGCACACAGACTGTAAGTCGCTTTGGATAAAAGCGTCCTGCTAAATGGCATATTATTATTTATTATATTATGTCATGAGCTCCAAATGTGTGTCTGGTGGTGCTTTCTTCACTGTCGAAAGACAGGGGGCATGATACAAGCTCCAGCTCAAGTCTCAACCTTGGTCAAGTCTGAGAAGTGGGCCGGGAAAACTCAGCATGCAGTGGTGGACAAGTGCTAATGTATTTCTCATTGCGGCACTGCGATGTGGGGCGCGTTACAGAGCGACGAGTTTCAGAAATGACCGAGAGACCAGCTGCTCATTTTGTCTGGAGAACAACATAAGTTTCCGGCCTTGAATGCTTTCACGTTGGAATACAGTTTCATGCACAAAAAAACACAATTTCCCTGCAGTTTCACATTTAGATTGTTCAGATTACCCAATATGTCCACACCGAAAGCAGTCACCCAGCCAGTCTGTGTCTTTCAACTCAGAGAAGTCGTCAGCTTTTACCAACCGTATCAAGGAAAATGCCCTATATCCCCTCTCAAGTTCCCACACGGCGAAAATACTTTCCCCCAGCTTAGCCAGCACGCACATTGAGTGGTACATCAAGTCCTGGTGCTCTGCCTCTGTGTCATTGAGCAGCTGAATGAACTGACGATGGGTAAGCCCCCTTGCCCTTACAAAGTTGACAAGTTTTACAACCACTTTGACAACAATTTTCCAGCTTTAACACACTTTACACAGGGCTTCCCCTGATGAATGATACAGTGAAGAAATATCAATTCCTCAGAGTTAGGGCTTTTCTTATTTTACTTTGTCTTGTACTCTTTTTAGTAGGGCCATGTTTTTTACCGGTTTGATTTGGTGATCCTTCTGTTGTGACGTTATCAGTTTGCTCCACGGTAGATTCATTTATTCCAAGCAGGAAGACACCCTGTCTCATATAAGATAGAGCCCCTGGTTGTTCCATCATTCAGAGTCCACTTTTCTCATTTTCGCAGCACTCCTTTTTCACGTCAAAAGTAGTCAGCAAATGAAGTGGGCATGATGACTGAGGCGCATTCTGAATTCTGACTGTAGGCCCAAATACAGATAGCGTGCTGCGGCTACAGCGCCATCTATTGGAGAATGTTTGTATATCTTGGAATTAGTATATTTAGCCAAAAATCATAACTCAAATATAATAATATTTTATACGTTTACAAATGTATCTGGCCCGTGGCCTACAGTCAGATCAGAATGCGCTCTCAGTCATAGCCACCTTGCTTGACGGACTTTTGACATGAAAAATGAGTGTGCTGCGAAAATGAGAAAAAGTGACCTCTGAATGATGGGAAAACAAACCAGGGGCTCTAATCTTATATGACAGGGTGTGTCTTCCTGCTTGGAAATAAATGAATCTACCGTGGAGCAAAAAACTGACAAACGGAACGGCTGAATGAAACTGTTTCTGATGCCAGACAAGGCTCCGCTGATAGCCAGGTGTGTAGCAGTGAGTAAGGTGTTGGGGACAGCTTTATGTAGGCCCTAACAGTTTGTGGCACTGGTTGTCACAATTATAGTGCAATTATATGTATTGTTTAGTGTTGTGGTGGGCTTGCTGGCATGCATGCATCCATTCGTTGTTTTTTTTGGACCACCAAGATTTACATGCTAAAATCGCACTGCTCATGGTGGTGTTTACCAATGAACTGATAAGTGAACGCCTACGGATGTCTCTATTTGCTGAACTGAGAGGGAGAGGAGGTGGGTGGGTGGCAGTAACAGGGTCAAGGGTCAAGGTAAGTAAATGAGTCTCTGTCCAAAATGGCACTATCCCCTACATAGTGACTACTTCTAGAAATAGTGACTTATTATAAGGAATAGGGCACCCATTTGGGATGCAACCAGACAGTCATGGTGATGGGAACTGGTTGGATCAGGGCCAAGACTAAATTTACTGGCAGTTCTTGAGTTGAAACTCAATTAGAACCCAGCATCCCACTTGTTTTTGTTCACTAATGTGGATTCTCCAATATAAACACTTGCGGTCTCTTCATAAGACATAAACACTTTTTTTGTTTACAGTGGGGGAAAAAAGTATTTAGTCAGCCACCAATTGTGCAAGTCCTCCCACTTAAAAAGATGAGAGAGGCATGTAATTTTCATTATAGGTACACGTCAACTTATGACAGATCAAAAAATGAGAAAAAAATATCCCGAAAAATCACATTGTTAGGATTTTTAATGAATTTATTGCAAAATTATGGTGGGAAAATAAGTATTTGGTCAATAAACAAACGTTTCTCAATACTTTGTTATATACCCTTTGTGGCAATGACACAGGTCAAACGTTTTCTGTAAAGTCTTCACAAGGTTTTTCACACACTGTTGCTGGTATTTTGGCCCATTCCTCATGCAGATCTCCTCTAGAGCAGTGATTTTTTGGGACTGTCCGCTGGGCAACACAGACTTTCAACTCCCTCCAGAGATTTCTATGGGGTTTGAGATCTGGAGGCTGGCCTAGGCCACTCCAGACCTTGAAATGCTTCTCCTGAAGCAAATCCTTGGTGTTGCCCGGGCGGGTGTTTGGGATCATTGTCATGCTGAAAGACCCAGCCACGTTTCATCTTCAATGCCCTTGCTGATGGAAGGAGGTTTTTTCACTCAAAATCTCACGACAACATGGCCCCCATTCATTCTTCCTTACACGGATCAGTCGTCCTGGTCCCTTTGCAGAAAAACAGCCCCAAAGCATGATGTTTCCACCCCATGCTTCACAGTAGGTATGGTGTTCTTTGGATTGCAACTCAGCATTCTTTGTCCTCCAAACACGACGAGTTTGAGTTTTTACCAAAAAGTTCTATTTTGTTTCATCTGACCATATGACATTCTCCCAATCCTCTTCTGGATCATCCAAATGCCTCTCTAGCAAACTTCAGACGGGCCTGGACATGTACTGGCTTAAGCAGGGGACACGTCTGGGCACTGCAGGAGTCCCTGGCGGCGTTAGTGTGTTACTGATGGTAGGCTTTGTTTACTTTGGTCCAGCTCTCTGCAGGTCATTCACTAGGTCCCCCCTGTGTGGTTCTGGATTTTGCTCACCGTTCTTGTGATCATTTTGACCCCACGGGGTGAGATCTTGTGTGGAGCCCCAGATCGAGGGAGATTATCAGTGGTCTTGTATGTCTTCCATTTCCTAATAATTGCTCCCACAGTTGATTCTTCAAAACAAGCTGCTTACCCTATTGCAGATTCAGTCTTTCCCAGCCTGGTGCAGGTCTACAATTTTGTTTCTGGTGTCCTTTGACAGCTTTGGTCTTGGCCATAGTGGAGTTTGGAGTGTGGACTGTTTTAGGTTTGTGGACAGGTGTCTTTTATACTGGATAACAAGTTCAAACAGGTGCCATTAATACAGGGTAACGGGTGGAGGACAGAGGAGCCTCTTAAAGAAGAAGTTACAGGTCTGTGAGAGCCAGAAATGTTGCTTGTTTGTAGGTGACCAAATACTTATTTTCCACCATAATTTGCAAATAAATTCATAAAAAATCCTACAATGTGATTTTCTGGATTTTTTCTCTCAATTTGTCTGTCATAGTTGACGTGTACCTATGATGAAAAATTACATGCCTCTCTCATCTTTTTAAGTGGAGAACTTGCACAATTGGTGGCTGACTAAATACTTTTTTCCCCCACTGTATATACAGTACCAGTCAAAAGTGTTCTTTATTTACTATTTTCTACATTGTTAGAATAGTAGCGAAGCATCAAAACTATGAAAGAACACATTTGGAATCACGTAAGTAAACAAAAAAGTGTTTAAAAAAATCAAAATTATTTGATATGTGAGATCCTTCAAGTAGCCACCTTTGCCTTGATGTAAGCTTTGCACACTTCTGGCATTCTCACAACCAGCTTCATGAGGTAGTCACCTGGAATGCATTTCTCAGTTAACAGGTGTGCCTTTCTTTGAAAGTTTCTTAAAGTGCAGTCGCAAAAACCATCAAGAGCAATGATGAAACTGGCTCTCATGAGAACCGCCACAGGAAAGAAGACGCCAGAGTTATTTCGCTGCCAGAGGATCAGTTCATTAGAGTCACCAGCCTCTCAGAAATTACAGCCGCAAATAAATGCTTCACAAACTTCAAGTAACAGACACATCTCAACATAACTACTATCAGAGGCAGACTGCTGTGAATCAGGCCTTCATGGTCGAATTGCTGCAAAGAAACCACTACTAAGGACACAATAATTAAGAAGAGACTTGCTTGGGCCAAGAAACACGAGCAATGGACATTAGACCGGTGGAATATCTGTCCTTTGGTATGATGTAGTCCAAATTTGAGATTTTTCGTTCCAACCGCCGTGTCCTTTGTGAGACGCAGAGTTGGTGAAAGGATGATCTCTGCATGTGTGGTTTCCACTGTGAAGCATGGAGGAGGTGGTGTGATGGTGTGGGGGTGCTTTGCTGGTGAACACTGTCAGTGATTTATTTAGAATTCAAGGCACACTTAACCAAGCATGGCTACCACAGCATTCTGCAGCGATACGCCATCCATCTGGTTTTGTGCTTAGTGGGACTATCATTTGTTTTCAACAGGACAAAGACCCAACACCCCTCCAGGCTGCTGTAAGGGCTATTTTGACCAAGAAGGAGAGTGATGTAGTGCTGCAATTAGATGACCTGGCCTTCCCCCAATCACCGACCTCAACCCAATGGAGATGTTTGGGATGAGTTGGACCGCATAGTGAAGGAAAAGCACACAACAATTGCTCAGCATAATGTGTGAACTCCTCAAAGACTGTTGGAAAGCATTCCACCCCCCCCCCCCCCCCCTGGTGAAGGCTGGTTGAGAGAATGCAAGAGTGTGTCACAGCTGTCATTCATGGCAAAGGGTGGTCTACTTTGAAGAATCTCAATATAAAAATATATTGATTTGTGTAACACTTTTTTGGTATACATGATTCCTTATGTGTTTTTTAAAGTTTTGATGTCTTCACATTTTTTAAAAAATTTTAAAAATAGTAAAAATAAAAAAAAACCCCTTTGGGAATGACCCGGTGGGCCAAAATTTTTGGCCCGGTAGTAAATATATATTTTAATTTTAATAAAAATACCAGAAAAAAGTTGTAAAAATATATATAAAAAAAAGACTTTTCAGGAAAAAAATTTGTGAGTTGGCCGTACCCTTGCCCAAAAAGTAAAAAAAGCTGAACACAGGTACCCTAATTCATCAACCTCACAAACAATAGGCATACAAAAACCCTATAAAATAGGACATCACTTTAAAACCCAAAACCCATACAATGGGATATCACAAAAACCCCACCACAATGGGAAACACAAATTTAACCCATCACCCTCAACCCAAAAACAATAGGACATACATTGAAAAAATAAAAAATAAAAAAAATTTGCCTTTTAGCAGACGTTTTTAAAAAGCGTTTACAGTCACGGGGCAAAACATTTTCTTTTTTTTTGGGGTTTGGCCCCGGGGGGAAAACAACCACTCCCTTTGGGCTTTAAGCGCCTTGTTTACCAGCGAGCTACAGGGAAACACATGAAAAAATAAACCCCCCTTTTTAAAATAGGACTCACTTTAAAACCCATCAACCCTAAACCCCCACTACAATGGGGACATCCCATTAACCCTAAAACCCCCACTAAACAGGCCACACTTTAAACCCAAAAAACCTAACCCCACTAAAAAAGGACATCACATCCTTAAACCCCAAACTAAATGGGAAACATCACTTTAACCCATAAACCCCTAAACCCCACTAAAAGGACATCAAACCCCCAAATTTAAAAAAACCCATAAAAACCCAACGAAAATTTAAACCATCAACCCACACAATGGAAAAACAAATTAACCATAAAACCCTAAAACCCCATACAATGGGGACACACTTTGCTATCAACCCCACAAAATGGGAAAACCCCCACATCAACCCTACTACAATAGGACACACATTAACCCCATAAACCCCCACTAAAAAAAGGCATAATTAACCCATCAACCCTCAACCCCACTAAAATAGAAAAAAAAATCCCATAACCATAACCCCCATAAAAATTAGGACATCACATTCCCCCATCAACCTCAACCAATACAATGGGAAACATCACTTTAAATCATCAACCCCTTTTACAATGGGAAAATTACTTTAAACCCCTTCACAATAGGACATCACTTTAACCCATCCCCCCCAAACTAAAACCAGGCACCCAAAATTAAAACCATAAAAACCCAAACCCCCACAAAAATTTAGCACACCACTTTAACCCTATAAAAACCCCACTAAAATTAGGGCATCACCCAACCCCCCCAAATCCTCCCCTCACTAAAAAAGGACATAAATTAACCCAAACCCCAATAAAATTAGGACATCACTTAAACCATCAACCCTCCCCCCCAAAATACAAAGGAAACACTTTAAACCCATAAAACCCCAATACAATAGGGCATCCCCATAACCATCAATCCTCCCCCCCAAATAAAATGGGAAACATAAATTTAACCATCAACCCCCTAAAATGGGCCCATCACTTTCCCCCATCACCCCCACTATAATAAAACCCTAAAATTTTAAACTTTAAACCCCAAAAACCCCCAACACAATAGGGCATCAAATAACTATAAACCCCACACAATAGGGAAAATCACTTTAACCCCAAAAAACCCCATCAACCCCATACAAAGGCCATACAAAAAACCAAAACCCCTAAAATGGGGCATACACCCCCCCAAATCAACCCTAAAACCCCACTACAATAGGACATCCCACTTTAAACCCATAAACCCCCACACAATGGGCCCTAAATTTAAACCCACCCAACCCCACTACAATGGGGCACCCCTTTAAACCACCCCCCCCTAAACCCCCATACAATAGGAACACTTTAAACCCCATAAAACCCCCTCCCAATAGGGAATCACTTTAAACCCCCATCAACCCCCCTAAAAATGGCCATCACTTTAAAACCAAACCCCCATTTAACAAGGGCATAAACACCCCCCAAAACCCCCAAACCCCAAAAAAATAGGCCATAAATTTAACCCCAACAACCCCATAAAAGGATATCACAAAACCCCATAAACCTCACACAATGGGCCCATCAAAAACCCATAAACCCCTTCAACCCCACTAAAAAGGGGAAACACTTTAAACCCATAACCCCAAACCCCAAATTTACAATGGACTCACATTATCCCATAAACCCCTAAACCCCCACTACAATGGGGTTCACACTTTAAACCCATAACCCAACTACAATGGCCATCACCCAAAACCCATCCCCCCCAATACAATAGGAATAAATAAACAAATAAAACCCCACTAAAATAGGACATCAAAAAACCCCAAACTAAAATAGGCCATCACACCAACCCACTAAAATGGGAAAATCACATCCCCCCCAATACAATAGGACATCACAAAAACCCACTACAATGGGAAACATCACATCAACCCCCCCCATAGGAAAAAAATCAATAAACCCCCATTTACAATAGGAAATCACTTTAAACCCATCAATTACAAACAGGGCTTTCCAGAGGAGGGGGCATTTTGGGGGTGCTAAAGGGCCCCCCTAGTTTAAGCCATAAAGAGGAGGAGTCAGTATAGGGGTGCTAAAAAGGTTTATTAGATGACTTTTGTGCCCAAAACAAGGGTTTGTTTTAATCCCGTGAGATAAAAAGCCCGTACACTGTATTTTGTTTAAAAGGTTTTATAACAAAGAGTTTCAGCGTCAGATTTACAGAAAAATTTTGCAGATATCTGAAGAACACCCCGGGACCCAAAATCTGTTTTGCTATTCCCCCCCCCTTTTGTTCAAGACAGGGTTTTTATATCCATGGGGACATGTAGGGGTTTGTTTTTAATCACCAACCCGGGCTTTTAACAACCTCTTTCCAGGAATTTAGAAATGTTTCCCAAAGATTTTTCCGAAAGCAGACCCAATTTTCCCTTTCTAACACACTTTGAAAACGCAGCAAAAATCTTTGGGGAACCCAGGAAAACTCCCATTTTTCCCCACCTTCAAAGACAATTAAGTCCGAAAAAAAAAAAGAAAGGTTTTATGCAAAAACAATTTTGTTTTTGAGAAACTTTACAATAAATCAACTTTTAGGGAGAGAAAACCCACATGTTTATATGGGACACTTTTTGTATGAAATTTTAAAACATTTTTGGAGGTAAAAAAATTGGTTATGGAGTGTAAGAGCAAAAAAACCTTTTCTGGCAGCTTGCACCCAAAAAACCCTTCACAATAAAGACAGGAAATCCCTCACAGCCCCTCTCCCCTGGGCCCGACCCCCTAATTACTCCAGAAAATTTTAAAAATCATCAAAAAATTTTTAAGCTAGATGAAAATGGAAACACATGAAAAACCAAAGAAAAACAAATACAATAAAAAATGCCCAACATTCTGGTGGTGCCCCAATCGGCCCCCTCCGGGGTTTCCCTCTCTGCCTTCCCTAGCCCCAAAAATATCCCTAAGTTTTAAAACAAATAAAAAAAAAACCTTTGAGGGCCCCCAAAAAGTACCCAAAAAACAAAAAAATAATTTTAAAAAAAATTTTTAAGAAAAAAATAACACTGGAATGTAGCCCACTACACTAAGCCCCTCCACAGTTTCGACTTCAAGGGCATCGTTGATGATGGAACGGAATTTTTCACCCCTTTCTTTCCATTTTCCTCCAGCAATTATATTGTCCATTTTTTTGGAGTATTAAATTTCCCACTCAAACATTCCCCCTTTGTTTTTGGGAAGAAAAAAAAAAAAAGCCCAAAAAAGTATTTTTTCCCAAAACAACACATCCCAAATTAAAAACCCTAAATTACAACAAAAAATTATATATAAAAAAAATATATAAAATGAATCAAAATTTCCTTTTCCCCCTTTTGATCATAAAAAATAATAAATACCCCAAAAATCAGATTTTAAAAAAATTTCCTAGATTATTTCAACCCTATTTTTTTCATAAATTTTTAGACAAAATTTTTTTCCCAAAAAAATTTGTTCTTTCTCAAATTTTTTAAAAAACCCATTTCACTGATTATTCCCCAAAACTTTTTCCCTTTTCTGAGGATTTTAAAATTTGGGGAAAGGTTCCCCCCTGTTTAGACTTTTTTTTACACAAGAACTTCCAACCCCGACTGAGTCTTTTGTTTATTTAAAACATTTTATCCCCTCTTGGTATAAAATGAAACCCAAGAAAAAACAGTACACAATTTTTTCAGACATATTGGGCCCCCTGCCTAGGAAATAGCAATTTTCAGAAAAAAAGGTCCCAAAATCCCCCTTTTGTGATCTTTTCCTAATCTCCCTTTTGCAACATTAGCAACCCCAAGTTTTCCAAAATCACCCAGGTTTCCCAAAACAAAAATTTGGATGATATTTAAAGGAAAATATTTTTTTTTTTCATGTTTTCAAAAAACCTGCTTTAAAAGCCCTTAAAATTTGGGGTTTCAACCCCTTTGGTTTGCTTCATTTTTCAATCGATATGATTTTCCAAGGGGGTCGGGTTCCCAATTTTCCCCTAAATTTGGGGGGATTTCAAAAATCCAATATCAGTACTATTTTGAGACAAAAACATTTTTGGGAAACTTTTTTCAACATCTTTTTTCCCCAATAGATTCCCTTCTTTTCCCCAACTTCAAAGGATTCATCTGTTTTGTACAGTTTTGGGATTTCCCCCTTGCCCTTGGAGCCAAAATCATCATTTTCAAAACTCGCTGATTTTAAATTCCCCAAAACCCCTTTTTAAAATTAGTTGATTGACATAGTGAGAATGTGAAACCTCTTCTTTTTTTATTTTCAAGGGATTTTTTTCCCTAACTGGTGCTCCCCAGCAAAACCCTCCTTCGGATTTTCGGGGAAACCTCTAGAACCCTTGCCCCGGGCCCCAAAAGGGGTTTTCACCGGTACCCAGATGATCTTCACGGGCCCTGATCTTCCTCTGAAATTTTTTTCCTTTCCAAAAATTTATCTATGGATATAAAAACAAAAAAAAAAAACCTGTACCACTAGTTGGGGCCCGGGTACAATGCTTTTGCCCTTTGGTCAGTTGAAGCTGTGACAGGTTTGTTGATTGGTTCACATTTATTTCATAAAAAGTTTTTCCCTTTCCCCTTCTTTCCCAACCATTTGGTTTTTGTTTGATTTTTCTGAGGGGTTTTTGGGTTCCTGTTTTCGGGTTTGGGTTTTCCCTTTTTTCCCGGTACGTTCCACTTGAGGGGTATATAAAGTATAAAACCTTTGTAATGCTCCAAGAAAAACCCACCTCTGCCAGTTGCCCCTACTGGTGAGGGCAGCCCCATCTGTAGTTAGCTCCAAGTTTAAACCCCAAATTTTAAACTAAACTTTGGATCTTTTCCCGGTAAATCCCACACTGAAAAACCTTGACACGTGGGCCCTCTGGATTTTTTGTTCCCTAGTGGTTTCAACAGAATTGTAAGGAGACATTTTTTGGAAACGTACTCTCATTTGCTTTCCACACCCGTTTTCTACGGCACCCAAAAAATTTCGGGGTCGTTAAAGGAAGGCCCCCACAACAGGGGGGAAAAAAAGTTTTTAGTCAGCCCCCAAATTTGGGCAAGTTTTCCATTTAAAAAGATGAGAGGGGCCTTTTTTTTCACATAGGAACGTCAACTTGCAGAAAATTTTGAGAATTTTTCTCCAGAAAATACGTTTTTTTTAAGAATTATTTGCAATTTGGGGAAAAAAAATTTTTTGGTCCCCCTACAAACAAGCAAGATTCGTCTCTCACAGCCTAATTTTTAGAGGCTCCTTGTCCCCCACTCTTTCCCTGTATTGATGGCACCTTTTGAAGGGTTACAGTATAAAAGACCCCTGTCCAAAAACCTCAAACAGCACACCCCAAAAAACCCCACTAGGCCCAAGACCAAAGAGCTGAAAAAGGACCCCAGAAACAAAATTGAGCCCGCCCCGGGCGGGGAGACTGAACGAAATAGGTAAGCAGTTGGTTGAAAAAATCAACGGGGGAGAATTTATTAGGAAATGGAAGGACAAAAAGACCGTAATCCCCGTTTGGGGGCCCCACAAATCTACCCCGGGGGGTCAAAATGACACAAGAACGGTGAGCAAAAATCCCAGAACACACAGGGGGACCTTTTGAATGATTGCAGAGAGGGGGACCAAAAAACAAAGCCTCCACAGAACACACTACGCCGCCAGGATCAAATCCGCAGTGCTAGAGTGCCCCCCGTAAGCCAGTACATGTCCAGGCCGTTGAAGTTGCTAGAGGCATTTGGATGATCCGAAGAGGATGGGGAATGTCAATGGTCAGGAAACCAAAAATAACTTTTTTAAAAACAACCGTGGGTTTTTGGGGGAGGAAAAAAATGCTGATTTGCATCCAAAGAACACCATACTTTGAAGCATGGGGTGAAAAATCTTTGGGGTTTTATCGCAAAGGGACCAGGACGAGATCCGGTAAAGGAAAGAATGAAGGGGGCCAGTATCGTGAGATTTTTAGTAAAAAAACCTCTTTCCTCAGCAAGGGCTTTAAAGATAAACGGGTGGGTCTTTCAGCATGACAATGATCCCAAACACACCGCCGGGCAAGAGGGGCTCGTAAGAAGCATTCAAGGTCCGGAGGGCCACCAGTCCCCAGATTAACCCCCAAGAAAATCTCTGGACGGAGTTGAATTCGTGTTGCGCGCGACACCCAAAAAACCCCTGCTTAGAGGAGATTGCAGGGGAAAGGGGCCAAAATACCAGAAACAGTGTGGAAAACCTTTGTAAAGACTTACAGAAAATTTTTGCCCTGTGTCTTTGCCAACAAAGGGGGATAAACAAAGTATGAGAAACTTTTGTTTTTGAAAAATATTTATTTCCCCCATAATTGCAAAAAAATTTCAAAAAACCTACAATGGTTTTTCGGATTCTTTATCATTTGTCTGTATATTTGAGTTCCCTGGTGAAAATACGGCCTTTTCATTTTTTTAAGGGGAAAATTTCCACAATTGGGGTGCTAAATACTTTTTTTTTCCCCACGATCATGAAGTCCAGCTTTAAAAAAAAATGTCTTCCACCCGGGAACCCAAAGGAGATTACCCAAAAAATTTCCTTAATGCTCCTAGGGCAGACTGTGTTCCACCGAAAATTCTTCCAATTTTAAAAATCAAGGTATGCCACTGAAGAGGAGGCGTTTCAAGTATATTGACATATCGGTATTCTGAAAAGGGTTTATATTCTGGTTTTGCCCCCGAATGACAGGGAAATTTTTACTTGCCTTTTTTTGGGTCAATGATACTTTTTTCTAAATTTTTGGGACCCTTTTTTTTCAGCGTTTTTCTTCGTATCTTCAGCTTTTTGATTTTTTTTTTTCCAGCCTCTTATTTTCTAAATATTGGCCCCCCGGGTATGTAGCTGGGTTTATCTCTTTTATTTTCTGGGCTTGAACGCTAAGGTAGGGGTTCGATCCCCGGGACCCCCCCATACAAAAAAAAACGAAAAGATGCACGCATGACTGAAGCTTTGGAAAAAGGTTGAAAAATGGCATTTTATTATTTATTTATTTTTAGTATGTAGGATAAAATCCCATGAATATAAGCATTTAATCTCCAAATCTCATGTGTCTCCATCTCATTTTCAGAACCGAATAAATTGTATTTTCTTTTTCCAACCCCAACCCTTTTTTCTCCGGCCAACTCGTTGAGAAGGGTATACCCCCATGATCTCTTTGAACACTCTGACATCACATCATCATCATCACACACATAATTTCCCCCCCGAAAAACCTCCTTAGTTTCCAGACATTTTTTTTTTCCCCCACTTTGGATTTTGGATTAATTTTTGGTCGTTTTGCTTGTCCTTTATATTCTTATCTTATCTCGAGCAAAATCACCCTCCTGAAGATCATGGAAGCGAGGATAGACCTTTAAATTTGACCTTTTCATAAGGTGGGGGTGTTTTGCGAATCCAATGTGAAAAAGGTGTATTGACCTCCCCATAGTTTCGTCCCCTTTCACCTCTTTCCCATTTTCGTACCCGTCTTTTTATTTTTGTATCTTTATCAGTTTTTGTCCTTTATTTTTAAAGCTAAAAACACCAGTCTCTTTTTTCTTTTTTTAGTTGGGCCCTTTTTTTCCCTTTTGATCGCCTTTTATGGATACAACCTTCATATTTTATGACGTTGGGTTAAGAGTCCCCTTCACTGGCCATGGTTGTTAACAGGCCCCAAGTTATTCATTTTCAGAAACCTTTCAATACCCTTAACTAGGGATTACTTTTTGTATACATCAAGAGGGGGTAATCTTTTTTGTTTTTATGTCCTTTTTCCCCATGTAACGACCTGAATGTTTCCCCCCTTTTTTTGTTTCTTTTTGTGTTCTTTTTTTGTTTTTTTTTTTTAAAAAAAATTAATTTAAAAAATCAACAAATTTAAAAATTAGTAATAATCAATTATTTTAAATTTTATTTTTAAAAAAAAAATTTATTAGTGGCAATTTACCACATTGATCGGGAAAAATAAAGGAAAAATATCAACACCCGAGCCATCCCAAAAAAAAAGACCGTAATCCCGCAAACTACAGATCCAAACCAATTTTCTAAAATTTCCCAATTTTCAATTTCAGAATAAGTCAAGCGTTTCCAACACAATTAATCAAAAAAGCATTTAAAAAATTAATGTGCAATTTTTCAATTAAACAATTCATCAGTTTTTGCCAAGTTCCTGCGAAAGGTCACAAAGAAAAAATTTATGATAACAATGTATCTATTTTTCCTGTAAGGGAAAGTAGGTTTTTGGGTAAGAAAACTGGCCTTGATTGGGCTGGGTTTTTGCGGAGTATGGTCAGCACCCCCTCTTCTTTCCTCTCTCCTCCCTTTTGCTCTCATAGACAGAAGAACAAAGGAACAGACAACAATTATATTTTTTTTTATACTTATCACATTCCGTAAAAAAAAAAGCAAACATTTAATAGGAAATTAAAATAGCCCCAAAAAAAATTTTTTTGTATTATTATTTTTTTAAAATTATTTTAACTGTCAATATATCTCAATTTATCAACTCAACCGAAAAAACAAAACAGTTACAGCAAGAAAAAAGTTAATTTAACAGCAGAACATTCCACTTGGTGCAAGTGTCCCCCCCTCTTTGTCTGCTCTAAGCTGGTCTCCCAGAGTTTATGCAAAGGGAGGGAATCTGTTAGAACTCAAACCATAAAAACCACGCGTGCGCAGTTAGTCACCAAGCGATTTAAAGGAACAGAATTCTCTAAAAAAAAAATCTCTCTCCAGTAAACAACAGAGTAGACAAACCGATGCGCTCGTTTCTCCCCTTTTTAAAACAAAAAAAATAACGAGCCACAAACGAACACGGAAAACAGAATAGACACAAATCCTACTTGAAATTCTTTTTTTCATTATCCTAATCTGCAGATTATATTTTGTTGTTATCAAATTTCAAAACATCTCTTACCTCTTAAAAAAAAAAACTCCCGTAGGTCATGATTAGTAGTAAAAGTCTCTTTTATGAGACTCATAGATTTTTAAAAATGTGCTTTCCCGGGGCTCATATATAGTAACAAAAATTAACGTTTCACAAAGAGACTATAAATTTTTTTACCAAAATTTATTTAGGGGGTTTTCCCTTTGAAAACAAAACCTTTTCCAACCAAAACATATGTCTAATAATATTTAAATCTTAACAAGATCTTTTTTTAAATGAGCGACACCAGTGGCATACATCAGAGTAAGACATGCAGCGCTAAATTGTCCACACACACAGCAGGTCCCCTTCCTCTCATAACCCACCCCAAAAGAAAGCATCCGTTTTTACAAAGCAGCTACCGGTCCCCATTTTTCCTTATAGCCTTTTTAAATTTGCTACCTAGGTTGTAGAATTAAAGAGAGGATTTTTCAGACAAAACTTGCAAATAGATCGAGGTAAATAAATTTAAAATTTTACAATCTGCAGTTCCCCGAATGACTTGAGAGTAATCAAAACTATCAAGATTCATGGCCCATCAATTTATCGCCCTTTTTAAGGGTTCCTAAAAATATACTTTTTTCCCTTTTCTGGGTTATTCCTTTATGTTTTTGGGGACTCTTTATTTATTAAAAAATTTTTTTTCTGGTGTGCCCCTTTGGGGCATCCCCCCTTTTGGTTTTTCCCCCAAAGCAAACGAATTAGAAAATTAAAGGAATTCTCACACACAGCAAATACCAGCAAAGCGCACACACAAATTATTGACGGTACATCTGAACACACACACCCCTTGGGACTCACAAAACGACCAGCGCCCCAAAGTTGTGAGAAAACTCACTTTTGTCAGGCTCTTTAGGGGAGCACTTTTTAGCCAGGGAAAGGAATGAGAGAAAAGACGTTTTTGCGTCCCCAAAAACCCGCGCCCTTAATTGGGCCAAAAACAACGTTTTTGATATGCCGGTGATAAGAGTCCCCGACAGTACTTTTTTTAAAAGGTTTTAAACAAAGAGTTCAGCGCAATTTACAGAACCCGCAGTTTGAAGAACAGCGGACCCAATTTTGTGATTTTTCTATTTTATCTCCTTGTAAGACTGGTATTTATATCCTATGTGAATATATGCGTGATTTTTTAAAAACCAATCCCCGGGTTTTTACTTCATACCCTACCCCTTTCCAGGAATTTTGTAAGCTTTCCGATGTTTCAGCAAACAGAGCCAAAATTTTCCCCTAACACACTTTTTTCAAATCAGCACAATCATGACCCTCAGACATACAGTAAACAGGGAAAAGGTGATATTGGCGGAGTCAGATGGAGGACGAACAGAAACCCGGGGGCATGTGTCCGATCGTTGAAGGGGGACCCAAAACGCAGCGTTGCGAGTGAACATGACTTTAATAGTAAGCAGTAAATACAAAAAAAAACAAACAAAGAGATGGTGAATAAAAAAGACAACGACAGAAACGAGACATGGAACAAAAAACCCACAAACCCCCCAAGGGAAAAAACAGAAAAAAGGCCCCAACGAGATAAAGAGCCAAAAAGTGGCATCGTACCCCCGATTGGGAGCACATGCCCAATCAACAACAAAACCAAAATAGAAAATGAACAACCAGATCCCACAAGAAATACACCCCCAAAAAAAAATGACAACCCCGGCTACAACAAAGAGTCCCGGAGCCAGAAGTACAGTAAACCCCCCCCTAAAGGCGCGGACTGCGACCGGTCACAA
>JAGTTL010000463.1:0-43689 GCA_036851935.1 Coregonus suidteri | reverse complement strand
AATGTGTGGTGTTCAATGTAAGCCTACATTCCATGGGGAACATTCCAAAAAAAAGGGCGGGAGCTTGACTTTAAACCTTTTTTAAAACTTGTCCTTCCCCCAAAAAGGAGGAAATTACTGAACAATTTTGTTGTTTTTTGATGCAAGAAATTTTAAACTTTTCCCCCCAATCCCTTTATTACAGAGAATCAGAAAAATTTAAAGCTACCCTCTGCCTATTGGCAAATTAGTTTTTCAAGGCTGTTCAAAATACAACATCCCCCTTTAAGACAAAAAAACCCTTTTACCGACTATTTTTAAAGATGTCTAGAAAGTACACGTTTTGTCTGTTGTGGGGAAGAAATCACTCCCCTATTGCGACTAAAAAAGATCTATAAAGGGGTTTAAAAAATCAAAAAATAAAAACCCGATTGAACACATGATATAAAACTGGGGTTTAAAAAACTCACAACAAACAGGGATATGAAAAACATGATCTAAATGGGGTTAAAAACCCTAAAACTAACTATAAAAGGGGATATGAACACTTTATCTATAATGGGAAAATTTAAAAATCAAACTAACAAATCAAAGGATATGAAAAACATGATTAAAATGGGCGAAATAACTCACTAAAAATAAAAAAGGTTTATAAAACAAATTTTCACACTTTCGTAATGTAGCTCCGTTTTTATCTCAAAACAAGGGGCATCGACTCAAAACCCAAACTGATGCTGTAAAAAACAGTCCATTTCCCCCCCCAAAGTAAAAAGGGTTACAATCATATATAGCAATGGTCTTTTTGGAATATACATCCCAAATTTTTTGGGCCAAAGAAAAGCCTTTCTTATTATTGGTGCCCTTTAAAGTAGTGGTTTCTTTGCAGAAATTTAAAAACCAATAAAGGCCTGTTTCCCACAGCCCCCTTAAAAACATTTGTTTGGGGAGATGGTTGTGTTAAAACTCGGGTAAAAGGAATTTATTTGGCGAAATTTCTGAGGCTGGAAAACTTTAATAAACCCTTTCCCTCTGAAAGAAGAGGAAAATCGGGTTTTTTTTTTCCTGTGGCGGGTCCTCATGAGACCCCATTTTTCACCATAGGTGAGGGTTTTTTGCTTTTTTGCATTTGGGAAAAAAACTTTCAAAGTTCTTAAAAAATTTTCCCCGGATTGACGCCCCTTCATGTTTTAAAAGTAATGATGGACGTTGTTTCTCTTTGCTTATTTGAGTGTTTTCCCCTTTTTAATATGGCCCTTGGTCTTTTCCCCAAATAGGGCTAGTTTCTGTTTTCCCCCAAAACCTTTGGGCCCAAAAAAACCAACTGATTGGCTAAAAACGCTTTAAGGAAATAAATTCTAAAAATAAAGGGTTTTAAAAAGGCACACCTCTTAATTTGGGAAAGCTTTTCCAGCGGGACTCCCTTTTCAGGAAGCGTTTAAAGAGAAGGCCAAGAGTGTGCAAACGGGTATCAAGGCAAAGGGGGGCACTAGAAGAATCTCAAATCTCAAATATATTTTTTTTGTTTAAAAAACTTTTTGGTACTACATAAAAGGGGGGAAAAAAAAAAGGTTTTTTAGCCCCACCCAACCAATTGTGCAAGTTCCCCCAAACCTTAAAAAGAGGGGGAAAAGGCCTGGAATTTTAATCATAGGTCCCACTTCCCAACATGACAGAAAATTGGGGGAAAACAAAAAAAAGAAAACCCCCAATTGTATGATTTTTAATGAATTTTTTTTGAAAATTTTAGGGTAAAAAAAAATAATTATTTGGGTCCCTACAAACAAGAAAGGGATTTTTGGCTTCACAGACCTGAAAATTCTTTTTTAAAGAGGCCCCTCGCCCCTCCATCGTTCCTGAAAATTTAATGGCACCTGTTTAAAAATTTGGGTTAATCAGTAAAAAATTTTACACCGCCCAAACAATCAAACAGTACACCCCAAAACTCCACTAGGGCCCCAAAGGGCCCAAAGGGGCTGTAAAAGGGACACCAGAAAAAAAAATTGTAGACCTGCAACCAGGCGGGGAAGGGGACGGGCCATCTGAAATAGGTAAGCAGTTTGGGTTTTGAAGAAATCAACTGTGGGAGCAATTATTAGGAAAGGGAAAGGGACAACAAGACCACTGATAATCTCCCTGATCGGGGGCGCCACGCCAAAAATTCACCCCGGGGGGTAAAAATGATCCCCCAAGAACGGTGACAAAAATCCCAAAAAACCACAGGGGGGGGCCCCTAGTAAATGACCTGCAGAGAGCTGGGGCCCCAAAAGAAAAAAGGGCTACCATCAGTAAAACACTACGTTTGCCAGGGACTCAAACCCCGCAGTGCCAAAAGTTTCCCCGCTTAACCCCAGAAAAGGGCCGGCCCTGTTTGAAGTTTGCAGAGGCATTTGGATGTTTCCAGAAAGGTTTGGGGAGAATGTCTTTTATGGTCAGATGAAACCAAAATAAAAATTTTTTGGTTTAAAAACTCAACTCGTCGTTTTTGGAGGACAAAAAAATGCTGAGTTGCATCCAAAAACACCTTTAACCTAGTAAAGCGGGGGGTGGAAACACATGTTTTGGGGCGTTTTTCTGAAAAGGGACCAGGAGGGACGACCCGGGTGAAAAGGAAAAAATTTGAAGGGGCCCCATGTTCGGAGTTTTGGGTTTAAAAAACCCTCCTTTCCATCACCCCAAAAGGGCTTTTGAAGAAAAAAACCGGGGCTGGGTTTTTTAGCATGACAATGTTTCCCAAAACACCCCCCCCCGGGCAAAGGAAGGAGGGCCCTTCGTAAGAAGAAATTTCAGGGTCCTGGAGTGGCCTAGCCATTTCCCAGGATCCAACCCCATAAAAAATTTTTTGGAGGGAGTTAAAAGTCGGGTTTGGGGCCCCAGCGAAAAGCCCAAAAAAATTATGCCTGGGAGGAGATCTGCATGGAGGAATGGGCCCAAAACCAGCAACAGTGTGTGAAAAATTGGGGAAGGGGATTCAAAAAAACGTTTGACCTGTGTAATTGCCAAAAAGGGTAAAAAAAAAGTATTGGAAACTTTTGGGTTATGAACCAAATACTTATTTTCCCCCAATAATTTGCAAAAAAAAATTCATTAAAAAAACCCCTACAAGTGATTTTCTGGTTTATTTTCTCTTTTGTCGGGTAATATTTGACGTTTTAACTATGATGAAAAAAAAAGGCCCCCTCTCATCTTTTAAGGGGGAGAACATGCCCCTTTTGGTGGTGACTAAATATTTTTTTCCCCCCCATTTGGAAATGGGTTTATTTCATATTTTTTAAATTGTCTTCACTATTATTCTAAAATGTAAAAAATTAGTAAAAATAAAAAAAAACCCCTTGAAGAGTGGGGGTGCCCAAAAACTTTTAAAGGGCAAATATTGCATTAAATCCGACCCACAAATTCCCCCACAGAAAGGGAAACTTTGGGATAGTGATAATAAAGGGTTTGAAATCTCTAAAAATTTCTCGCCCCCTTTTCTGTGCTTTGCTGATATTTTCAAAAGTGTGGGCAATTTAAAAACAGGGGGAGCTGTGACCCTGCCCCCACGGGGCGCAGCTTAGAGGGAACTTTTGGAAAACAATTTGGCCACCCAAGAAACCCCTTTTTGGGGGCCCAATGGAGTGTTTGGTAGGGTGATTGCCTTTAAAATAAAATAAAATCAAATTTTATTGGTCACATGCGGGAATACAACAGGTCCCGGCCCATTACAGTGAAAATGCTTATTTTACACCCCTTAAAACCCAAAACGGGTTGCATTATTTTTTTTAAACAAAAAAAGAAAAAATAAAACAACAAAAAAAAAAAGTGTTGAGAAAAAAAAGAGCAGAAGAAAAAATAAAGTGACATACAAAAGTAAATTTTGAAGGTTAAAAGTAACCCCTTAAAAAGATTTTAAATTTTAACACTATTTCTGAGTGTATATGGTCCCCCCCCCTGAATAGTTTTAAATTTGACTCTTTTCATAGTTTTAAAACATTTAGATTTAAAATTTTAAACCCTCTAAATAAAAGAAAAAAATTTTAAAAACCTGGGCAAAACATTTTAAATAGGGGTTATTTTAATTTTCACAAAAAGGGGTTTTAAAAAAACCATTTGGAGAGGGAAAAATTTCCTTGGAAATTTAATCTTTTACCTTTAAAAAACAAAAACTTGATTGATTTTGTCCCGGGCCCAAGTTTAAACCCCCACGCATGGAGTTGAAAAAAAGGTTTAAAAAATAACTTTTAAATAAGGTTTGAGGGTTACACCCCTTATTTTTGGTTGAAAAATTGAACTTGAAAGGTAAAAAAAACAAAGTTTCAAAAAAAAAAGTAAAATTTCCCTAAAAAAACCGATAGTGTCACGGAAAAAAATTTTAAAAGCAGTATTCATTTTACACTTTTTTAGTGTCAAATTACACCAAAATACTCAAAAAGTGAGAAAAAAATCACAATTTCCCCAAAAAAAAAATGCTTTTTAAAAATTTTTATTAACAGCTCAACTAGGTCAGGCTAAAATTTTAATTTAAAATAAAAACCCCTTTTTAAAAAAAATTTACCATTTCAAAAAATTTGGCCAATAGGGCCCAAAAAAGGAGGAACTGTCTTTCCCCCAAAAACTTATTTTGAACTTTAAAAAAGGTTTAAAAGTAACAAAAAATTTCAGTAATTTTGATCCCCCCTTTTTAAAACCCCGGGCCTGGATGCATCCTGCCCTTTAAAGGGGCAAAAGAAAAATGGTAACTCAAAACAAAACGTTTCCCATCAGTTTTTCAAAAGAGCAAAACACAGTCATCTTTCAAGCATAATTTTGATTTTACAAAATACAAGGAATCTCAAATGTTTAACTAAAATTACAGAAAATGAATTTTTTCCCCTTTTTTGGGTACTCTGTCCCCCAGATGTTTTGTTTCCCCCCTTGGCCCAGAAAAACACCGGTAGACAAACAGCCCCAAATTTTTTAAAGCAATCTCGGGGCCCTTCCTTTGAGCTCAAAAAGGGTTTTTCCCCATCCCCCCAAAACCCTAAATTTAATCTTTCCTTGCAAAAAGGAACTTTTGGGGGTTTTAAAAAAAATTGGGGGGCCATACAACTTTGGTGCTTTTTGGAAAAAGTTTTTTTTTACTTTTTTAAAATTTTTTTTAAATTTTCCCTTTTAAAAAAAAATTATGTTTCCCTTTCAAAAACCGCCATTGCACCCACAAGTGCAGAAACGGGGGCCGGTTTTTTAATTCAGGGAAGAATGGGGGGATGTTTGGGTTTAAAGAGATTGATTGCAGGAAACAAGGTTTGGGGTAAAAAAAAATTTTTTTGGGAAATTCGGAAAGGGGAAACTGGGGAAAATACAATTTTAAAAATTTTGTAGAAGCAAAAGAAAAACCGGGGGAAAATTACGGCAAAAACCCAAAAGGGAGGAACATAAACGAAAAAGCCCCTTAACATTAAACCCCCAACAAACATTACTTCCTTTCAAAAAAACTTTCCTCTAGGTGGAGGGTTTCCCCTGGTTTTGTACCCAATATCAAAGCAGGTTTTTTCCTACCACCCGGGTTTTTCAGAAAATTTAGGAAGTTTTCCCTTAATGTACTCAGGAAAAGTTTGACTTAAAAAAATTTGGGGAAAATTCCTTCTAAAATATCTTTTGCATTATATCACAAAAAAAATTTTGGGTTGGCCCCTGTATTAAAAATTAATTTTGGGGGTAAATTTCCAGAAAGGACAAATGCGTTAAAAACCATAGATAGGGAAGGTGGGGTTTTTGGGAATCTGTTGAAAATTTTGACAGGTGCAGTTTGGGGGCATCCCCCGTTGTTCGAAAAATTTTAAACAACTTTTGGATCATCTTTCACAAAACCCCACAGTTTAAAAACAATTTTTCTAAGGAGAAAAGAAACGAAAACAATCCCTTTGGGGGCCCAAATAAACTCCACAAAGCCAAAAAAACCATGAAAAAAGGGGGTTAATTAAACCCCAAAGGGGAAACCTAAAATGGGGAAAACCGGGAAATTTCAAATCTTTTCCAAAATCTGGGAAAACCTTTAAGTCCCTCTGTCTCGATTTACTTTAAGATCACTGACAAGGGGCTCAAAAATCAAATTAAAACCAAAAGTTGGATTTTTCCTTGCCCCCATGGAAAAAAGAGCACCCAAATAAAATTTTATTTTTTCCAAAAATAAATAAAATTAAAAAATTGGGGGAAAAATTCCCTTTAATGAAAGTATATACCCACCTAATTTGTGAAACCCCTTTTTTGCCCCCCAAGGGGTGTTGCTGTTTCAAATTTGCCCATAAAATAGCGGGGATCGTATTGGCATCTTTTTCTTAGGAAAAAGGGGATTTTTTTTAAAATTTAGGCGGCATCTCTCAAGTCTGCATACACCCCTTTCCCTTGGGGGGGGTGCCTGGGCTTGAAAAAGGGCCCTGAAATTTTTCTGGGGGTTTTAAAAAAAAAGGGCCTTTTTTAGGGGTTTCTAAAAAAAGGGAATTATGAAAACCTTGTAAGTTAAACAACAAACCTGATGGGGATTTCCCAGTTGTTTTGTTTCTTCTGCGTCAAATCTTGTCCCAAAAGCCCCCTTTAAAACAGGTTCTACGTTTCCCCCCATTTCTCTTTGAAGTTTTATTTTTTTTAAGCTTCTAAATTTAAAGGGTATGAAAGGGGTTTTTCCAATTTTTCCCAAAGTTTTGTTCTATTCTGTTCTTATTTCATTTTCCTGTGGAGATAAGAAATTGAAAAAAGGCTGCATCTGTAGTTTTACTTTGAACCCTCAAAAAAAAATTTTTCCCAATGGAGGAAAACAAAATTTATTTACGAGTTTGACTTAATCCACCCGGGCTTTTTGGGTTGTGCAACAGCAGAGGCACACAATCTAGAGTGCTCCTGTTGGCCCTTTTTCAAAAGAGTAGAGTGGCTACCTGTGTTCATTAACTGTCCCGTGACGTTAGCGTCCCCCTCTACATTTGTGGTCATGCCCCCCCAAAGCTGCTTAAAAAACATTAAAGGGGCAACCTGTTTGGGCAATATACTCATGTGTTTTTTGTTAAATGTTTCCCAAAAAACCAAAAAAAAAAGTACCAAACCCCACAGCCCATCCAGTCGGGGCACATTTAAACCGGAGATTTTTTTTTGGCAAAGTAACCCTGAATAAAAGTAAATTTCCTAACAAGCATATTTGAATCGATAAATCAGCCGGGCAAAACCCAAAAAATCATGTTTGAGGGAAAAAATTCAAGCACTAATGAAATAACCGCCCGATTTGGGCCCAACAGAGGGCTCTTTTGACCTTGCCAGCATCGATGCTGTTTCACTGTAGTTTGGAAAGAAAGTGTACATGTTGTGGAGCAAAGGGGTTTTAGGATTGCCAAACACAAAATGGCCTTAAATAGTTCGTCAAAAGAAAAAAGAGAAGAGGGTTTACCGCAAGGTATGGCATTCTTGTCGATAAGTGGGAAAAAACTGGTGGATTGCCCTTCTTCTTTAAATCCAAAAGCTAGGAGGGGTAGGGGCTGAGCGCTAGTAGTTGGCACGAGAGGGTCTTTAAGTTTGTTCCCCGGGTTTCGAAGACAAATGAGGGAAAACTTTGTTAATGGGCCCAAGGGAGTTGTGGGAAAATGCAGAAAGAGCCAATCACTAATCTTATTTAATTTTGAATATTGAAAAGAAAAATTTTAAACCCAATATTAGGTGTTATACCAAATTAGAAAAAATACAAAAAACCCCCCCTTAATTTCCACAAGATGTTTTAGCCCCTTTGGGGTGCGGAAAAAACCCTTTCCGGTCTCTTTCCCACCCTGAAACGGAGGGTGGAATCAGGTTTTATAAGCAGTAAAAACCCGGGTGGGCAGATAAAGTCCCAACCCGTTTAAAAAAAAACAAGTTTTAAAAATTAAAACCCTTCAGTTACGTTTTTCTTTTAAAAAAGGGCCCCCCCCGACAGAAAGCCAAATTTTTACACACAAGAAGTTCTCTAAAATAAAACACCACAGGGGAGCAAATCTCAAAAGTTTTGTTTCAAATCTGGGTACAGAACGTATCGTAAATCTTTTACAGACCCGCTTTTTAGTATTAGTGATAAATTTTTAAAGTTCACATAATGGGGAATTGCAAAACAACAAAAAGGTTTGGCTTACAACATTTACCAAATCAAATCCCCAAATTTAGTGGCCCCTCCTCAGGAGGAAACAGCTGCCAGCAAAAAGTTCTTAAGCTCACTTGTGGATGGAAACTTTCGGGATGTTTTGGAGTTTTTCTTTAACTGACCCGGGCCAAACCCTTTTCCCGAAGCTTGCTTGGGGGTTTTCCTCTCCGAACATTAGAACAAAAAACCCGTTAAAAATGGAGTGGGGGTGGGGTTTGGGGACAATTTCATTTTTGACAGCCCAATTTAAATTGTATTGCGTTTCTAGTTTAGCTAGCTAGTATCACTACAAGTCTTTCAAAAAAAATTTATTTTCCTAGTATTTCAAAAAAACCCAAAATTTCCAAGCCTTTTTAGTCTTTAAAAGTGGAAACCCCAGACAGTATGTTGCTTTACTGCTGGGGGTCGAGGAAACCCTTTTGGGGCGATAAAACAAAAAGTCAGTTTCCCTTTTCTTTTTGATTGTGTCTTTCATCAGCAGAATGGGTTTTATCCCGTGAGATTGCCCTTTTTTGCACTCAATCACAGTCAGGGCAGTCTCTGGGAAAAAAAAATGGGTTCTCGTCTGACCCGTCGGTCCTCCAGGGGAAAGTCTTCCCAGGGTTTATCCCTTTTGGGTGATTTTTACAAAAAAACGGGGAAAAAATTTAACCATGTCAAAAGTTTTTTGAGCCTGGCTAACTTTTAAAGGAAATACTCACTGTAAAATATTTCTTTTTTTAGCTGTAAACAAAGGGAAAGAATGATATGTTTGATGCTAGGGAGTGTGGGGGAAGCTGGTTTTGCCAAGGGCCCAAAAGGGAAGGGAAAGGGCCCCCTTTCAGGGTTTTGGGCCCTCCCGAGGGGCAGAGGTCAGCAAAGGGGGTGGGGGGGGTTAAAAGGGTAAATATAATGTAATGGGGCCCTGATAAAAAAGGGGACCTTTTAAATTGTTGGGTTAAAAAGGGGACGCAAAGGGAAAAAAAATTTGGGGGTTCACCTACATTTTGTGTGGGCACCTAAAAAAAAAGTTGGGGGCACAAGTGCAACCAAGACAAAAAAAATTAGGGGGAGCCCTTTCATCAATTCTGGGGGTTAATAGACATTATTCTTCAAAATTTATTTAAATCTGCAGTTTGGGGTTTTAAAAAAGTTGAAAAAGCCATCTACTTGGGTTTTAAATCACCCAAAAGGGTTTCAAGGCCAGTTTTTCCAGGGGTTTCCCCGAAACCCGTCAGTGTCGAGGCAAACCCCCCCCCCTTTTTGTCACCAAATCCTTTGTAGGTCTCTTTTGCAATTTTTTTTAAAAATTTTTTAAAAGGAGGGAGCTAAACCCGAATTTTAAGGGTGTAGTTAAAACATTATACTATATGTCTGAGGGAAAAAATGCAACAAAGCAATTTTTGATCTAGCAAACTGTTTTGTTCCCTACATTTTCCCCCTTATTACCTCCCAATGATATCGCCGTCTTTGGCTTTGCCTCTCGGGAAAAGGGTTTTTTTCCCCCAGGCCCAAATACCCCAGTTTCCCCCTCCGCCATCCCTAAAAAATTTCTCCCGGGAAAGGGTGAAAAGGGTAACCCAAAAAAGGATACTTCATTTAAAAAAAACATTTCTTAGGATTTAAAAAATTCCAATAGATTTAACATTTCAACTATTCCCGTGTGAACCCCAACCCTAGCCAAATTTTTTAGAGAAGTTTCACTGAGGGGACGGGGGAAAAAGGTACTATTCCTTTGGCCCCCTACATTTCTTTTTAAACCCGTTGGGTGGAGATTTTACTGGGAAAATTTTAAGAAGGGAAAGGGTTGTGCAGTCATATTCACTTGGGGTTCAGATTTTGATTTTAAAAATTGAGAAACAAGGACTATTAAAAACTTTTCCCATTCTTTTCGTCCCTTCAGTGCCAGCAAAGGTTTCCCCCTTTTGGTTTTGTTTCATCCTCAAAGGGCTTTTGGGGTTTGGTTGGGTTTTATTTTATACGTTTCCCCCCGGTTTTTTGGTAAGAGCTGATTCCCCCCAAAATTAAAACAAAAAGCATAACAATTCGCCCTGTTAGTCCCTGCAAATAAACTGGAAATAAAAATAATAGATGTCAGAGGATGTTCCCCCATCCAATCTAAGAGGGAAGTGCTACAAAAATCCAATGAAAAAAGCCCCAAAAAGGTAAGAAACTCCCCCAGACAGCGACCCAAAAAACTTGAATGTACTCGAAGGTGTGCACTGTATTATCAATAAAAAATAAAAGTATCTGATCAGGACTCAATATCAAGAGATACTTTTTTTAATCGGATAGGTGCTTAAAAAAACTGATCGGGGACATCCCTTATATCAGGACTTCAAAATGTTTTGAAACCATGTATTTACAATGTAACTATTAATGTAATTTTCATTCTCTGAGAAACAGATTCAAGAACAGAATTTAAAATGTCAGAATTGTCTTACTGCTTGGATTCGTATCCAGCATCCTGTCGTTGCTGGATGGGGATATCTGAAATAAACGACTGTATCCTCAGAGGCAAAGGTTAATCAAGGGGATGATGGTTGGCGGATTGCTCAGAAGAGGACACCATGGAGACAGATTCTAACCATGAGTTTTAGAGAAAAAGAAGTTTATATAGTTCCTCATAATCTAGAAAATATTTATAGACACCAGAACTTCATAAAACAAAAGAATAAACGTATGCATTAATTAGTCTAATTAACTGAAACAAACCTGAGTCATATTTGATGGTTAGCACCCCAGTTGCGGGATCCTTTATAATATCCTCAAAAAAATCAGCATCCAATTCCAGTCCCGGAACTAGTCGAACAATTTTTCACACTCTTTCGTTACAGCTGTGTGACACCAAACTTTGCAACATTGCTAGAAAAAACAGGGATAAAAGCGTTGTGTAAACAAAAGTAAATCATTATTATATAATCAATTTCACTGTGTACACATACCCTTACCCTATAAAATAGGTTTTAAACAAACCACTATTAAGTGATTAAAATGTTTTTTTTTTTTTTAGTAGCAATCAGTTAACTATACCTTCAAGGCAATGCATCCACAATTAAAGTGTATAGTTACCAAGTGCAAAACATAAAGAATTTAGACGTACAAAAAAATGGATCCAGTTCCAAAAACCTGAGTAACTTTAACATGTCCCATCATTTTAGCGAATATTCAACCAGTATATCAATTGTAAACAGACTAAAATTCAGACAGTTATGACTAACATTGTTCAAATTCTTACCTGCAAGCAAAAAGTCTTTCAGAGTTGGCTCAGTTATCTCTGACAAATTGTTGGACATCTCCCAGTTTAGCTTTAAGCAGCATGCTCCCTGCAAATAGTATCAGTACAATTTCTCCCTAGTTAAAAGTTGATGCGGAGGTCTGATTTTAGCAGATATGTCCTCAAAATATAAGAAAAAAATATTGTTTCAAGCCAACCAAAGTGTTGCTGAGAAATGTCAAGCACGCTTTTGCAGAGAAGAAGATGGCCAGTTAAATTGAATGTAACTGTCAAACACATTAAAAAAAGGATAACGGTCTGATTTTCATCATTGTAAACATTAATGTTACCGCCTTGGCAGCACAATTACTTGCAATTGTTGGGGTCTGGTATATTATAGAGTGTGGTCTAGACCTACTTCTGTCTGTAAAGTTGTCTTGAGATAACTCTTGTTATGATTTGACAATATAAACAACATGAATTGAATAAGTTAGCTAAACGTTACACCATAAGTGATCTGTGCTACGAATAGTGGCTTAGTATTTTAACAGTTACTGCTGACTGCTTTTGAAACCCGAAAAAGTCATTTGTATAATATCCAGGAAAAAAATAATAGGCACACCGCTTAGAGCCTTGTCCAAGGTTAATGTTCTACCCGCCTGGTTGAACATAATAAATCCATTGACACCCGCACATAGTTAGCCAGTCAGCGACTAACCAGTAGCTAACTGTAGTCTAGTTAGCCAACTCCCCTTAGTCTTTGCCATGTTACCTGGAATATATTGAACCTTTAACAAGAAGCACAAATCCCCCCCAGCCAACGTTGTATTAACATAACTTACAATAAATCGGGCTGACATTGTCTAGTTTGAACGTTATGTTCGTCAGTAATGTTTAATTAAACGTTAGCCTGAATACTGCATGGCACACAATGGACTGGACAGAAAGTCAAGTCACAACAGGTTTTTTTTTACGTTAGCCTTTTTAAAATTCGACATCTTTAAGACTCTAAACACCAACTAGAGTGCACTGTTAGCAACGAATATAAGCTAATTCTTAATGCTGCGCTTCTGTTAAAATGACAAATAATGTGTGTCATAGGTCGGCTTAGGCTACAACTTACCGCACGTCAGTCCACATGAAGAAAATGGCGACCGTTGAAAATCGTGTGGGTTCCGTTTGAGAACGAGTCGTAGGTGGGCGGAGCTTTCCAGAGTAAGTCTTCTGACACTGCGTCTTTGATAACACCGTACTGTAACACCCAACACTGCGCGGATATCTTACTCCAAATGTTGTAGTAATAACTCTGGAAGAAGTCATGTACTTTGACACTGCATATTTAACACTATGGAATTACTGTGTAGGGAGGCTATATTATACAGTAAAATATACAAGATGACAGTAGGGAGGCCATAACATATACAGTCTTGTGCCGCGCTACCGTTGTTGTAAGTCAATGCTTGCTGGACGGCACCGGATAGTTGCGCGTAAGCTGAGAAGTAAGAATGTACAGTGTTTTCCAGTAGAGTTAAGTGCATATGCCATAAATACTAACAGAGTAGCAGCAGCGTAAAAAGGATGGGGTGGGGGGCAGTTGCAAATAGTCACGGGTAGCACAATTGATTAGCTGTTCAGGAGTATTTATGGCTTGGGGCGCGTAGAAGCTCGTTGAGAAGGTCTTTGGACCTAGACTTGGCACCTCCGTTACCGCTTGCCGTGCGGTAAGCAGAGAGAACGAGTCTATGACTAGGGTGGCTGGACGAGGTCTTTGACAAATTTGAGGGCCTTCCTCTGACAACGCTTGTATAGAGGTTCTGGATTGGCAGGGAGCTTGGCCCCAGTGATGTACTAGGGCCGGACAGCCACTACCAGCTCTTGTAGGTGCCTTAGCGGTCAGAGGGCCAAAGCAGGTGCCCATACCAGGCGGTGATGCAACCAGTCCGGATGACTCTCGATGGTGCCCAGCATGTAGAATTTTTCAGAGGGATCTGAGGAACCCCTGCCAAAATCTTTTTAGTCTCCTGAGGGGGATAGGCTTTGTCGTGCCCTTCTGCACGGACTTGTCTTGGTGTGTTTTGGACCATGATAGGTCGGGGTGATGTCGGACACCAAGGAACTTGAAGCTCTCAACATGTTCCAAATACAGCCCCGTCGATGAGATATGGGGGCTGTGCTCAGTGTCCTCTTTTTTCCTGTAGTCCCAAAATCAATCTCCTTTGTTCTTGGTTCACGTTGAGGGAGACGTGGTTGTCCGGGCCAACCACCACCGGCCCAGAGCCGGATCCGTCTACCACTCATAGGCTGTCTCAAATCGGTGTCACGGTGATCAGGCATACAACTGTTGTGTCGGTCGGCAAACTTAATGATGATTGTTGGAGCGTGCCTGGGCAATGCAGTCCATGGGTGAACAGAAGAGTAAAGGAGGCGGACTGAGCACGCACCCAATGAGGGGCCCACGATGTGAAGGATCAGCTGTGCCGCAGATGTGTTGTTAACTTACCCTTACACACCTGGGGGCGGGCCCGTAGGAAGTCCAGGATCCAAGTGCAGGAGGGAGGTGTTTAGTCCCATGATCCTTAGCTTAGTGATGAGCTTAGAGGTCACTCTGGTGTTTGAATGCTGAAGCTGTAGTCAATGGAATAGCATTCGCACGTTTACGTGTCTTCCTCTTGTCAAGGTGCGGAAAAAGGGGCAGGTGGGAGTGCAATAGAGATACTGGCATCATCTGTGGATCTCGGTGGGGCGGCTATGCAAATGGGAGTGGTTCTAGGGTTTCTGGGATAAATTGCTGTTGATGTGAGCCATGACCCAGCCTTTCAACGCACTTCATGGCTACAGACGTCAAGTGCCTACGGCTGAGTCGGTAGTCATTAGGCAGGTTATTTATATTTAGAGTTATGAGGCATGGGGACTATGGTGGTCTGGCTTGAAAACATGTTGGTTATTACCAGACATCCACTTCAGGGAACATGTGAAAATGTCAGTTGAAAGACACTGTGACCAGTTGGTCAGCACCATGCTCGGAGGACACGTCCTGGTAATCAGTCCATGGCCCTGCGGCCGTGTGAATGTTGACCTGCTTAAAAGTCTTAATCACATCGGCTACGGAGGAGCGTGATCACATAGTCGTCCGGAACAGCTGGTGCTCTCATGCATGCTCAGTGTTGCTTTGACTCGAAGCGAGCATAGAAGTGTTCTAGCTCGTGCTGGTAGGCTGAACCCCGATGTGTCCTTTTTTTGGCAATCTCGCGGATAGAGATGAGGCCTCTTTGTGAGGACCCTGTTGTAGTTCTGTACCATAGTTGCTTCAAGCCCTTGCCACATCCGACGAGAACGGCCTACCCAGGGGGGAGCCAAGTGTATAGTATGATTCAATCTTGAGCCTGTATGTGGAAGGTCGGTGTGCCTGGTGGGATGCGAGGCGTCGGAGCGTCATGAGAAAACGGGAATGTATGTGAGAAGGCGTGACCCGGGTGAGCGTCAACAGTGCCGGGGTGAACAAGCTACCAGGCAGCGGATTGGATGCTCTAACAGTGAGGCGTTCAGAAGTGCGGATGTTACCTGTAATCATGGCTTCTGTATGGTGGGGTATAGATACAGATACATAGGATAACGGTCCACTGTACCAGCGGGGAACGGACACTCATCGACACCATTGCCACTTATTGATGAACGCAGTAGTACAACTGATGTGGTGTACTCCTCAATGCTAGTATGAAGACAAGCAACGTCCAAGAGGAACATGTATTCCAAGTCTGTGCTAAGCAAATACCACGGCCTAGTAGCTCTAAGCATCTGAGATCATCCTGACCACTTTAAGAGCGACTCGAAAACTGTCGCTTCCTCGCTTCAGTTTAGTTGCTTCATAAGCAGGAAATCAGAGGAGGATTTTTAGAGTATCGGTCAGACTTAGACCAAGGGAGGGGCTAAAGAGGAGAGCTTTGTATTGCGCAATAGCAATCCTTCTCACAATAGCAAGCCCTGGTTGCTTCTCCTGCCCTGCTGTTGTGCTACATTGTGTCAGAAATTGAGAGAATAAAGGACCGGCTCGTTGAGGCCATCAGACACGGCATGGCTGGTAGCGGAAGTGTGATGGGGGCCTGAGTAGTCCGACTTCCTGGGTCGGGAGGGGCAGTTGTGAGCCACATTCCAATTCCCACCATGTGGGTTAACCCTATTGGTGCGATGCGTAGGGTGTTTGCCTTTCTCACCATCGACCTGGGTTCTCTTCCCTGCCCTGTTTGATACACTACTGATGTCATAGACTACCTGTTGAACGTATAGTCCTTTAGTCTCTATGGGCCAGATGGTAGTGTACAGTTCAGAGATGGCTTGATGTGGTGTGCAGCAGCATAGAGTGTATAGTCCTTTAGTCTCTATGGACCAGATGGTAGTGTACAGTTCAGAGATGGCTTGATGTGGGTGTGCAGCATAGAGTGTATAGTCCTTTAGTCTCTATGGACCAGATGGTAGTGTACAGTTCAGAGATGGCTTGATGTGGGTGCAGCATAGAGTGTATAGTCCTTTAGTCTCTATGGACCAGATTGTAGTGTACAGTTCAGAGATGGCTTGATGTGGTGAGCAGCATAGAGTGTATAGTCCTTTAGTCTCTATGGGCAGATGGCCAGTTGGTGAGGGCCACAGCATGGGAAAGAAACTGTTCAGATGGGGGTCTATAACATCCAATCACATAGGTTTACAGCAGCTGACAGTTTGCAACGTCATTGCTAATAATGCAAACTGCCTTGGTTTAGATAAAGACAAGCTCTGTACAGATGAAGGATCTTAATTTAATCAGCCTGTTGCAGGAGAACTAAAACTTGTTGTGTATTTGAGGGTTAAAAAGGCTTCTGAAGTTTGTAATTTCCACTTTTCCACCTTTCCCTTTTGAAACGTGTCGTATCGCGTCGATGCTGGTAAACTGTTATTGCTGTCAAACAAAGGAGTCCGCTCATACTGAACCCTTGATCATAAGTTTTATTCATATCGCAAGATTCAGCATGAGGTTACAGGAGAACGGCGTCCCAGATTGCAATGGCCGCTCTAACTTCTTCGTCGTTTTTACCCAGTATCTATAATCTTCCCAAGATATGGGTGGCTCCCTCTACTGTCCAATCCCCTGGCTAGAACACACAGACTTCTCTGTCCTATCCGGGGTTGTCACATTAAAACCTTCCCTCTGACACTAAAATAAACATCCTCAAAGGTTCCACTTAAAACCATTAAGAAAGTCATAATCTTAATACACTACACATGTCAATTTATTATAATCCACATAATAATTCAAATGTCGAGTTGCTTCAGGATTATTTTCCTGCTGTAGCAAACGGGCTCAAATTAAGATCCTACATCTGTAGCAATATACCTGTCTTTAATGTAACATGGCTATATTAGGAGGACAGGATTCTCTTTACACCATTGTTTTTTGACCATTTGACATATTTTATTTACTATTGTTTAGGCTGGTTGAATGAGTTCCCTATGAGAGGCTACTTCATCTGCAAGAAAACAGGCGGCCGCACCATTTTCCTCATATGAAATTAAAAGTAAAGTTTGTAGCCTACGCACTTACAAAATGGCTGTTGAAATGCGGGACACATTTCTCTGCAACAATAAAATTAGGATAAATGTGTTGATTTGAAGGAAAGACGGGCAGTGGACTCTGGTAAGTCTAGGCTACATAGAACTATTATATTAGAAAGTTAGGTGGTTTACAGACATTCAATAGTCAGAGTAGGTTTGATATATGATCACTTATCATGCTGACCAACCTGATGGTCTCTGTTGGAAATGTGAAACATATCATGCCTAGGCTACAAGCTCTGTCCTGCTACTGTTAGGTCTATAACGTTATGGGAACTGATCTGAACAGGTTTAGGCTGGTCATCTAGGATATGTAGGCTATAGACATTTACATTTACATTTTAGTCATTTAGCAGACGCTCTTATCCAGAGCGACTTACAGGAGCAATTAGGGTTAAGTGCCTTGCTCAAGGGCACATTTACGTCATTTAGCAGACGCTCTAATCCAGAGCGACTCACAAATTGGTGCATTCACCCTATAGCCAGTGGGAAAACCACTTTAACACATTTTTTTTTTGGGGGGGGGGGGGGGGGGTAGAAAAGATTACTTTATCCTATCCCAGGTAATCCTTAAAGAGGTGGGGTTTTCAAATGTCTCCGGAAGGTGGTGAGTGACTCCGCTGTCCTGGGCGTCGTGAGGGAGCTTGTTCCATCATTGGGGTGCCAGAGCAGTGAACAGTTTTGACTGGGCTGAGCGGGAACTATGCTTCCGCAGAGGAAAGGGAGCCAGCAGGCCAGAGGTGGATGAACGCAATGCCCTCGTTTGGGTGTAGGGACTGATCCAGAGCCCGAAGGTACAGAGGTGCCGTTCCCCTCACTGCTCCATAGGTAAGCACCATGGTCTTGTAACGGATGCGAGCTTCCACTGGATAGCAGCCAGTGGAGTGTGCGGAGGAGGGGGGTGACGTGAGAGAACTTGGGAAGGTTGAACACCAGACGGGCTGCGGCATTCTGGATGAGTTTTAGGGGTTTAATGGCACAGGCAGGGAGGCCAGCAAACAGCGAGTTGCAGTAGTCCAGACGGGAGATGACAAGTGCCTGGATTAGGACCTGTGCCGCTTCCTGTGTAAGGCAGGGTCGTACTCTCCGAATGTTGTAGAGCATGAACCTGCAGGAGCGGGTCACCGCCTTGATGTTAGCGGAGAACGACAGGGTGTTGTCCAGGGTCACGCCAAGGCTCTTCGCACTCTGGGAGGAGGACACAACGGAGTTGTCAAACGTGATGGCGAGATCATGGAACGGGCAGTCCTTCCCCGGGAGGAAGAGCAGCTCCGTCTTGCCAGGGTTCAGCTTGAGGTGGTGATCCGTCATCCATACTGATATGTCTGCCAGACATGCAGAGATGCGATTCGCCACCTGGTTATCAGAAGGGGGAAAGGAGAAGATTAGTTGTGTATCGTCAGCGTAGCAATGATAGGAGAGGCCATGTGAGGATATGACAGAGCCAAGTGACTTGGTGTATAGGGAAGAAAAGGAGAGGGCCTAGAACTGAGCCCTGGGGGACACCAGTGGTGAGAGCACGTGGTGCGGAGACAGCTTCTCACCACGCCACTTGGTAGGAGCGACCGGTCAGGTAGGACGCAATCCAGGAGTGAGCCACGCCGGAGATGCCCAGCTCGGAGAGGGTGGAGAGGAGGATCTGATGGTTTCACAGTATCAAAGGCAGCAGACAGGTCTAGAAGGACAAGAGCAGAGGAGAGAGAGTTAGCTTTAGCAGTGCGGAGAGCGTCCGTGACACAGAGAAGAGCAGTCTCAGTTGAATGACCAGTCCTGAAGAAACCTGGCTGGTTTGGATCAAGAAGGTCATTCTGAGAGAGATAACAAGAGAGTTGGCTAAAGACGGCACGCTCAATAGTTTTGGAAAGAAAAGAAAGAAGGGATACTGGTCTGTAGTTGTTGACATCAGTGGGATCGAGTGTTGGTTTTTTGAGAAGGGGAGCAACTCTCACTCTCTTGAAGACGGAAGGGACATGGCCAGCGGTCAAGAATGAGTTGATCAGCGAGGTGAGGTAGGGGACGAGAAGGTCACCGGAGATGGTCTGGAGAAGAGAGGAGGGGATGGGGTCAAGCGGGCAGGTTGTTGGGCGGCCTGCAGTCACATGTCGCAGGATTTTATCTGGAGAGAGAGGGGAGAAAAGAAGTCAAAGCATAGGGTAGGGCAGTAGGGCAGTGTGAGTAGGACCCAGCAGTGTCATTAGACTTAACAAACGAGGATCGGATGTCGTCAACCTTCTTTTCAAAGTGGTTGACGAAGTCATCCACAGAGAGAGAGGAGGGGGGGGGGGGGATTCAGCAGGGAGGAAAAAGTGGCAAAGAGCTTCCTAGGGTTAGAGGCAGATGCTTGGAATTTAGAGTGGTAGAAAGTGGCCTTAGCAGCAGAGAAACAGATGAAGAAAATGTAGAGAGGAGGGAGTGAAAAGATGCCAGGTCGGCAGGGAGTTTAGTTTTCTTCCATTTCCGCTCCGCTGCCGGAGCTCTGTTCTGTGAGCTCACAATGAGTCATCAAGCCACGGAGCTGGAGGGGAGGACCGAGCCGGCCGGGAGGATAAGGGACAACAGAGAGTCAAAAGGATGCAGAAAGTGAGGAGAGGAGGTTTGAGGAGGCAGAATCAGGAGATTGGAGGGAGAAGGATTGAGCAGAGGGAAGAGATGATAGGATGGAAGAGGAGAGAGTAGTGGGAGAGAGAGAGCGAAGGTTTGCGGCGGCGCATTACCATCTGTGTAGGGGGGACAGAGTGAGTAGTGTGGGAGGAGGAGCGAGAGAGAAAAGGAAACAAAGTAGTGGTCGGAGACATGGAGGGGAGTTGCAGTGAGATTAGTAGAAGAGCAGCATCTAGTAAAGATGAGGTCAAGCGTATTGTCTTCCTTGTGAGTAGGGAGGCACGGTGAGAGGGTGAGGTCAAAGAGGAGAGGGAGTGGAGTGGAAAGAAGGAGACAGAGAGAAATGAGTCAAATGTAGACATAGGAGGTTGAAATCCCCCAAAACTGTGAGGGGTGAGCCATCCTCAGGAAAGGAAACTTATCAAGGCGTCAAGCTCATTGATGAACTCTCCAAGGGAACCTGGAGGGCGATAGATGACAAGGATATTAAGCTTAAATGGGCTAGTGACTGTGACAGCATGGAATTCAAATGAGGAGATAGACAGATGGGTTAGGGGAAAAAAATGAGAATGTCCACTTGGGAGAGATGAGGATTCCTGTGCCACCACCCCTCTGACCAGATGCTCTCGGGGTATGCGAGAACACATCGTCAGACGAGGAGAGAGCAGTAGGAGTAGCAGTGTTTTCAGTGGTAATCCATGTTTCCGTCAGCGCCAGGAAGTCGAGGGACTGGAGGTTAGCATAGGCTGGGATGAAGTCAGCTTTGTTGGCAGCAGAACGGCAGTTCCAGAGGCTGCCTGAGACCTGGAACTCCAGGTGTGGGGTGCGTGCAGGGACCAACAGGTTAGAGAGGCAGCAGCCACGCTGTGTTTTGCGTTTGTGTAGCCTGTGCAGAGAGGAGAGAACAGGGATAGGCAGAGGCATAGTTGACAGGCTGTAGCAAATGGGCTACAATAATGCAGAGGAGATCGGAATGAAATGAGCTAAACATCAGGGAGAGGAGAGAGCAGGGCCCTCTCACCAAAAACTTCTACCTCAGAAACTATAATTGTTTCACTGAACCACCCGAACAAAAACTCTACCAACTTCCACCTTTAGAAATCAGAATTGTTTGTGAACCACAGCGGTTAAATGTTTAAAGGAATAGACTCAACCCACTTTATTCAGCTAGCTAACTATGACACCATAGCTAACTAGCATGCTAGCATCCAATAACACACCGTTTTTCGCACCAACCACTTGGTCACCACACAAAACACCAATAGTGTGTTAACACACTAAGCAGATAATTCGTGTCCATGTCTAGTTCCTATCATAACGCAGCAATAATTAAACGTTGGCTAGCTAGCACAGATATATTGTATTTTAGCTACTACAGTACAGTTAGCTGGTCGTGTTGGGCTAGCTAGCAATGGCCACTGTGTTGACTTTGTTTGAAGAACGGCTAGCTAGCTAGCTTCGTGCTACCCCCGGCACCGCCGAAAAAACAATGCCAACCCACAACAGCCCACGATGCCTAGCTATGACGCCATAGCTAACTAGCATGCTAGCATCCAATAACACACAGTTTAGCACCAATACTTGGTTACAACAAACTACCAAGAGTGTGTTAACACACTAAACAGATAATTCATGTCCGTGTGTCTAGTTCCTTTCATAACGCAGCAAAAATTAAACGTTGGCTAGCTAGCACATTAACATTGGAACAAATCTCCACCGTTGCACTAAACAGATAATTACCAATAAACATTACCAGTAGCTACCCGCTAGCTAGCTAGCATACCAAGAGTGTGTTAACACACTAAACAGATAATTCATGTCCATGTCTAGTTCCTTTCATAACGCAGCAAATATTAAACGTTGGCTAGCTGGCACATTAACATTGGAAACAACTCTCCACCATTGCACTAAACAGATAATTACCAATAACGTTACCAGTAGCTACCCGCTAGCTAGCTAGCCTCGTGCTTTGCCGGGCTCCGCCGTAAACAATACTTACCTACAATAATTACCTACGGAAACCTACAATAACTACCTAAATAACTACCTAAATAAACTACCTACAATACCTAACTACAACTACCTACCTACGATCTAAATACATGGTTTAAGCTTTACTCAACACATATGAGAAGCCAAGCTTACCTCCTGCTAGAGAAAAACACTATAGCTGAGGTATAGACCTCCATCTGTATCAGGACACGGCTCCTGCTACTGTTACTGTTATAACGTTATGGGAACTGATCTGAACAGGTTTAGGCTGATCATCTAGACTATAGCTGAGGTCAGTGGTGATTTTAGCATGTCAATCTTGGTGGGGCAAAACATAAATAAAGGGGGATGCATGCCAGCAAAGCCACTCTCCACAACACAACACTAAACAATATATTAATTGCACTATAACGGTGAGAAACGGTGGCCACAAACTGTTAGGGCCTACATAAAGCAGAGTCCCAACAGCAGAGTCCCAACAGCAGAGTCCCGACAGCAGAGTCCCATCAGCAGAGTCCCAACAGCAGAGTCCCAACAGCAGAGTCCCAACAGCAGAGTCCCAACAGCAGAGTCCCAACAGCAGAGTCCCAACAGCAGAGTCCCAACAGCAGAGTCCCAACCGCAGAGTCCCATCAGCAGAGTCCCAACAGCTGTCCTATCATTTCTCTTCATTATTTCTCTTCATATGACAAGGATTAAAAAGGATTTGCCTGTAGATTGTCGACTTGATTCATGATGATGACTGCTGGCTAAGATTTTGAAAGTATGATGTTGACATGATCAGTCCAATCAAAGCTACTGTAGATATAATGTGATTTGACGTCATTTTATCTGTGGCCAATGACCTTCTTGGATGGGCACTTCTAATGTAACTCTATGGCAGCACCCAGGGGGCTTGAATTTTCTAGCTCTACCCTTAGACTTGGCGGTGATGTAGTGTCCCCATGGGTGACAGAACACTGAGCCAATCACGAAGCAGCGCTCTGTATTTTCCGCTGGCTGCCCCCACCACCACAGAAAAGCACTGAGCTAGGCTGAAACACCTGCATTTTGGAGCTGCCTTACTCAAGAAAACAAAAAAGAGACCATGTTTGTATGCAGCTTTATTAACGCAATGATATATATATATTTTACATTGTTTGCAAACTGATATGTGACACGTATTAATGCCACAATAACATGCAAATGAATAACACCTGAAATAACGGGTCGCTGGTCCATCCATCCATCCTCCCCTCAATACGGTGCAGTTGTCCTGTCCCCTTTGCAGAAAATAATCCCAAAGAATGATGTTTCCACCTCCATGCTTCATGGTTGGGATGGTGTTCTTGGGGTTGTACTCATCCTTCTTCTTCCTCCAAAACACGGCGAGTGGAGTTTAGACCAAAAAGCTCTATTTTTTGTCTCATCAAACCACATGACCTTCTCCCATTCCTCCTCTGGATCATCCAGATGGTCATTGGCACATTTAAGATGGGCCTGGACATACGCTGGCTTGAGCAGGGGGACCTTGCATGCGCTGCAGGATTTTAATCCATGACGGCGTAGTGTGTTACTAATGGTTTTCTTTGAGACTGTGGTCCCAGCTCTCTTCAGGTCATTGACCAGGGTCCTGCCGTTGTAGTTCTGGGCTGATCCCTCACCTTCCTCATGATCATTGATGCCCCACGAGGTGAGATCTTGCATGGAGCCCCTGACCGAGGTTGATTGACCGTCATCTTGAACTTCTTCCATTTTCTAATAATTGCGCCAACAGTTGTTGCCTTCTCACCAAGCTGCTTGCCGATTGTCCTGTAGCCCATCCCAGCCTTGTGCAGGTCTACAATTTTATCCCTGATGTCCATACACAGCTCTCTGGTCTTGGCCATTGTGGAGAGGTTGAAGTCTGTTTGATTGAGTGTGTGGACAGGTGTCTTTTATACAGGTAACGAGTTCAAACAGGTGCAGTTAATATAGGTAATGAGTGGAGAACAGGAGGGCTTCTTAAAGAAAAACTAACAGGTCTGTGAGAGCCGGAATTCTTACTGGTTGTTAGGTGATCAAATACTTATGTCATGCAATAAAAGGCAAATTAATTACTTAAAAATCATACAATGTGATTTTCTGGATTTTGTTTTAGATTCCGTTTCTCTCACAGTTGAAGTGTACCTATGATAAAAATTACAGACCTCTACATGCTTTGTAAGTAGGAAACCTGTAAAATCGGCAGTGTATCAAATACTTGTTCTCCCCACTGTATATATTTTTTTGTATTTTTTGCAAACTGATATGTGACAAGTATTAATGCCAAAATAACATGCAAAACAGGAAAGGCCACCTGCCCTGAATGGACGGGTCGCTGGTTGAGAGAATGCCAAGAGTGTGCAAAGCTGTCATCAAGGCAAAGGGGTGGCTATTTGAAGAATCTCAAAATATAAAATATATTTTGATTTGTTTAACACTTTTTTTGGTTACTACATGATACCATATGTGTTATTTCATAGTTTTGATGTCTTCACTATTATCTACAATGTAGAAAATATAGTAAAAATAAAGAAAAACCCCTTGAATGAGTATGTGTTCTAAAACTTTTGACCGGTAGTATATATTTTTTTACGTTGTTAGCAAAACTGATATGTGACATGTATTAATGCCACAATAACATGCAAAAACAGGAAAGGCCACCTGCCCTGAATGACGGGTTTGCCACTTGCTGAGGTATAGACCTTGAACTGCTTTACAAAAAAAACAAATTGTTATACATTATAACCTAGCCTACTTTAAATAATAAAACATCTCTTAATTGTTGCAAAAAACCTTTCTGTATAGATCACTGATCTCCCCCAGATCAATCAAGCCCGTTTTAGCCCTTCTGTCTTTTAACTTTTAATGAATACAAATAAGTGTGAGACATGGCCTTGTGTTGCTGCACTGTCTATAACTACCTTAAACAAACAGTGACTTATTATTATTATTGACAGTTTACCATGGAGAAGAGATGTCACAACTACATATTCATGTGATTGCATTAAATCACCTGACTGTTTTTGATATGTCTGTTTTAGTAAATGTTTTATAAGAGATTATTAATAAATGATAGCAATTCACATTCAAGAATTACTGTGTTTAACTACAACCAACATGTTGGATCTCTGTTTAGGGGTCAGTTCTCTAAAATGAGTCTCTCTGGGGAGAGAGAGGAGGGGGTCCCTGCCTCTAAAATGAGTCTCTCTGGGGAGAGAGAGGAGGGGGTCCCTGCCTCTAAAAATAGTCACTCTGGGGGAATATGACACCAAAGATAAGAGGTGAGATGACAATTTTGTTTAAGAATTATTAAGAATGTATTTCCTAAATGCTATTTCCATAATTTTTCACATGTGTTTTTTAATCAGAAATGGTTGCTTATGGGTACCTTCAATATTACTGTTCTCAGATGTTTAATTAATATATTTTAGATGTGTATAATAATTATTATTATTATTGCAAAAACGCTATATATCCATTGTTTTAGCTGAAATTGAATGTTCGTATCCTGTATATTTGACTGTATTATCTGGTTGTCTCACCTAGCTATCTTAAGATAAATGCACTTACTGTAAATCGCTCTGGGTAAGAGCATCTTCTAAACAGGTGGGGCTCTGCCCTGAATGACAGGTCACCACTGCTCCAAAGCAATTACATGTTGCACAGGAACCACTGACTCGCTGCATGTTTCTATTATCAAGACACCTGCTGGTACCTCTTAACTGTGTCACGGTCTCGGCCGAGGCTGCTCCTCTTCCTTGTTCGGGCGGACTTCGGCGGTCGTCGTCTCCGGAGTACTAGCTGCCACCGTTCGATGTTTCTTGTTCTTTTGGTTTTGTCTGTTCATAACACCTGTCCCTTATTTGTGTCTTGATTGTTCCCTTTATTTAGTTTGTTTGTTTGGGTCAGGTGTTTATGCGTGATTGTTTTTGTCAGCCTGCCTCTTGGAGTTTGTTCTCTCGTTGTGTGTCTTACAGAGCTCGCACTGTGTGCGCTTTTCCTTGTTTTCTCGCACTGTGTATTTTCGTGCGTAATTGTTCGCGCCACCCGGTTGGGTTGGCGACGTATTCTTGTGTTTTGGACTCAGTAAAGTTCTGTTGACGTCCTCCTGGTTTCCTGCGCCTGATTCCTATCATCCACCTACACCACTCTGACAGAATCACGCATCCAAATGGAATCAGCAGGAGCGACCGCGCCGACCGCCGATATGGACGAACGTCTTCGTGGTCAGGAGGACCGAATGAACCAGGTCTGTCACGCCCTGGAGAGGGTGATGAACACTCTACACAGATGGGAGACCAGCGGGGTGTCCACACCTCCAACCCACCGACCCAGCTCCAGCGGTCAGCCCTCCGGTTTCATCTCCGGAACCCAGTGGGATTCGGCTCTCGCTCCCGAGGGCGTACGACGGCTCCACCGCCGGGTGTCAAGGGTTCCTGCTGCAGGTGGAGCTCTACCTCGCCACCGTACACCCGGCGCCCTCGGGACACGAGAGCGTCTCAGCCCTCATCTCCTGTCTCACCGGCAAGGCGTTGGAGTGGGCCAACGCCGAGTGGAGGAGGATGGACGCCGCAACTACGAACTATGCGGAGTTCTCCCGCCGCCGCTTCCGTGCTGTATTCGACCATCCACCAGAAGGGAAGGCGGCGGGGGAACGTCTGTTCTACCTCCGACAGGGGATGAGGAGCGCACAGGACTTTGCCTTAGAGTTCCGGACCCTAGCGGCTGATGCAGGGTGGAATGAGCGGGCCCTTATTGACCATTTCCGCTGCAGCCTCCGAGAGGACGTCCAGCGAGAGTTGGCGTGCAGGGACACGTCGTTAACTTTCGACCAACTGGTCGACATGGCCATCCGGCTGGATACCCTGCTCGCCACCCGTGGGCGTCCCGGAGGGGGGGGGTTCGCCCATTCCACTCTCCAGCACCTCCCGAGCCGAGTCCTATGGAGCTCGGGGGTGCTGGCGCTAGGGAACGGAGGAGGAGGAGCCCACGGGGATCCGGCCCTTGCACCAACTGTGGTCGTGGAGGGCACACTGCGGCTAGGTGCTGGGGCGGGTCCTCCAGGGGAGGAGATGGCAGGTCTAGCATTGGGGGCGGTCCCCCCAGGTGAGTAGGCGCCCTGCTTACCCAAGAGCTTTCTGTCGTGCACCTAACCTTGCCTGTTTGTTTTCCCACAGGTTGCACCTCGTTCCCAGCATATAGGCGCTGGTAGATTCAGGCGCAGCTGGGAATTTTATAGATCGCCAGTTCTGTTTAGAGTTAGGGATTCCCCTCCTTCCAGTGGATAAGCCTTTCCCCGTCCATGCCCTAGATAGCCGTCCGTTAGGGTCTGGGTTGATTAGGGAAGTCACAGCACCACTTCAGATGATGGCGCAGGAGGGTCATGAGGAGAGAATTCAGCTTTATCTGATTGACTCTCCTGCGTATCCGGTGGTGCTGGGTCTTCCCTGGTTGATGACTCATGACCCTATTATTGGGTGGCGAGAGAAAGCTCTTAAAGGGTGGTCTGCTCAATGTGAGGGGCGGTTGTCTGGGTGTTTCCATAGGGGCGACCTCGGTGGAGAGTCCGAATCTAATGCCAGCACTGCAGATTCCCCCCCCGAGTATGAGGATTTGGCACTGGCGTTCAGTAAGACTAGGGCTGCGCAGCTGCCGCCTCATAGATGGGGGGGATTTGTGCGATAGATCTCCAGTCAGGCGCAGCTCTCCCGCGGAGCCATGTGTATCCCTTGTCTCAAGAGGAGAAAAGATCTATGGAGACATACATCTCTGAGTCTCTTAGACAGGGATACATACGGCCCTCCGTTTCACCCGTTTCCTCAAGTTTCTTTTTTGTGAAGAAGAAGGATGGAGGTCTGCGGCCGTGTATTGATTACCGCGGTCTCAATCAGATCACAGTGAAGTACAGCTATCCACTTCCTCTGATTGCGACTATGACGGAGTCACTGCACGGTGCGCAGTTCTTTACAAAATTGGATCTTAGGAGCGCATATAACTTGGTGCGCATCCGAAAGGGCGATGAATGGAAGACAGCGTTTAGCACGACTTTCCGGGCACTACGAGTATCTAGTCAGCCATATGGGTTGATGAATGCTCCCTCAGTCTTCCAATCCTTCGTTGATGAGATTTTCCGGGACATGCAGGGACAGGGAGTGGTTGTGTACATCGACGACATTCTGGTGTATAGTCCTACCCGTGCTGAGCATGTAGCCCTGGTGCGCCGAGTATTGCGGAGGCTGTTGGAGCATGACCTATATGTCAAGGCAGAGAAATGTCTGTTTTTTCAGAAGTCGGTCTCCTTTCTGGGTTACCAGTTATCTGCGTCAGGGGGTGAAGATGGAGGTAGACCGGGTGTCAGCTGTGCGTAATTGGCAGACCCCAACCACTGTGAAGGAGGTGCAACGGTTCTTGGGTTTTTGCGAATTACTACCGGAGGTTTATCCGGGGTTTTGGGACAGGTGGCAGCTCCCATAACGTCTCTGTTAAAGGGGGGTCCGGTGCGCTTGCGGTGGTCAGCTGAGGCGGACAGGGCCTTTGGGAGACTGAAGGACCTGTTTACCTCGGCGCCGGTGTTGGCGCATCCGGATCCCTCTTTACCGTTCCAAGTAGAGGTGGACGCGTCAGAGGCCGGGATAGGGGCCGTTCTTTCCCAGCGTTCTGGTACTCCACCTAAACTCCGTCCCTGTGCGTTCTACTCTAAGAAGCTCAGTCCGGCGGAGCGGAATTATGACGTAGGAGACAGGGAGCTGTTAGCCGTGTGGTACAGGCCCTAAAGGTGTGGCGGCATTGGCTCGAGGGGGCTCAACACCCTTTCCTCATTCAAACTGACCATCGTAACCTGGAGTACATCCGGGGCAGCTAGGAGACTGAATCCTCGCCAGGCTCGTTGGACTATGTTTTTCCTGGCCCGGTTTTTGTGTTTTAAGATCACATACATCCCTGGGTCCCCAGAACGGGAAGGCAGATGCTCTGTCCCGGCGGTATGACGCAGAGGAGAGGTCAGTTGAGTCCACGCCCATACTACCGGAGTCTTGTCTGGTTGCTCCGGTGGTGTGGGAGGTTGATGGTGAGATCGAGGCGGGCGTTACGCACCGACCCGAGTCCTCCTCAGTGTCCTGTGGGTCGGACGTACGTTCCGCTCGAGATACGCGATCGCCTCATTTGTTGGGCTCATACGTCCCCCTCCTCTGGCCATCCGGGTATCGGCCGGACAGTGCACTGCCTTAGCACGAAGTACTGGTGGCCAACGTTAGCTAGGGATGTGAGGATTTATGTCTCCTCCTGTTCGGTGTGTGTGCCCAGTGTAAGGCGCCCAGACATTTGCCCAGGGGTAAGTTACAACCCCTGCCTATTCCACAACGACCCTGGTCCCACCTCTCGGTGGATTTTGTTACCGACCTTCCCCCCCTCACAGGGGAATACTACCATCCTGGTCGTTGTGGATAGGTTCTCGAAGGCCTGTCGTCTCCTTCCCATGCCGGGTCTACCCACTGCCCTACAGACCGCTGAGGCTCTGTTCACCCATGTCTTCGGCATCCGGCATTACGGGGTACCCGAGGATATAGTGTCTGACCGAGGCCCCCAGTTCACCTCTAGAGTGTGGAGGGCATTTATGGAACGGTTGGGGGTGTCGGTAAGCCTTACCTCGGGTTACCACCCGGAGAGTAATGGGCAGGTTGAACGTGTCAACCAGGATGTGGGTAGGTTTCTGAGGTCATACTGTCAGGACCCGGCCGGAGGGAGTGGGCGAGATATGTGCCCTGGGCCGAGATGGCACAGAACTCTCTTCGCCACTCCTCCACCCAACTAACCCCGTTTCAGTGTGTGTTTAGGGTACCAGCCGGTGCTGGCACCATGGCATGAGAGCCAGATCGAGGCCCCCGCTGTGGATGAGTGGGTAAGGCGCTCGGAGGAGACGTGGGACGCTGCACACGTCCATCTGCAGCGTGCCATACGTCGACAGAAGACGAGCGCCGACCTACACCGCATGTTGAGGGGCCAGTGTACGCACCTGGAGATCGAGTCTGGCTCTCAACCAGAAACCTGCCCCTCCGCCTGCCCTGCCGGAAGCTGGGTCGGCGGTTTGTGTGGGGCCGTTTAAAAGTCCTGAGGAGATTGAACGAGGTGAGTTATAGGTTAGAACTACCTGTTGACTACAAAAATATTAACCCCTCGTTCCATGTGTCTCTCCTCAGGCCGGTGGTAGCTGGTCCACTCCAGGACTTTGAGATTGAGGAGACTCCTCCGCCCCCGTTGGACATCGAGGGGGCTCCGGCGTACACCGTGAGGTCCATTCTGGATTCTAGACGCCGGATGGGGGGTCTTCAATATCTCGTGGAGTGGGAGGGGTAAGGTCCGGAGGAGCGGTGCTGGGTGCCAAGGAGGGACGTGTTAGACCAGTCCCTACTGACCGATTTCCATCGGGGTCATCCTGCGCGCCCTGCTCCGCGTCGTCCGGGTCGTCCTCGAGCTCCGGGTCGGCGCACGGCTGGAGCCGCGCGTCAAGGGGGGGGTACTGTCACGGTCTCGGCCGAGGCTGCTCCTCTTCCTTGTTCGGGCGGACTTCGGCGGTCGTCGTCTCCGGAGTACTAGCTGCCACCGTTCGATGTTTCTTGTTCTTTTGGTTTTGTCTGTTCATAACACCTGTCCCTTATTTGTGTCTTGATTGTTCCCCTTATTTAGTTTGTTTGTTTGGGTCAGGTGTTATGCGTGATTGTTTTTGTCAGCCTGCCTCTTGGAGTTTTGTTCTCTCGTTGTGATTTTACGAGAGCTCGCACTGTGTGCGCTTTTCCTTGTTTTCTCGCACTGTGTATTTTCGTGCGTAATTGTTCGCGCCACCCGGTTGGGTTGGCGACGTATACTTGTGTTTTGGACTCAGTAAAGTTCTGTTGACGTCCTCCTGGTTTCCTGCGCCTGATTCCTATCATCCACCTACACCACTCTGACAAACTGGTTAGTACAGCTCATGAGGTGTCCTAAATATCTGCCAACTAGGTGGGACACTTATGAATAGAGGCTTCATGCATAGCTTTAATTTATACCCATAAGATTAGGACTAAAACGGCTTTATTCTCAGCACTTATACGACACATTTTTCTACTCTGAGACGCTTTTTGGATATGGGCCCGGATCTCAAAATATTATTTTAAAAAACGAATAATAGTTTATTGTTCAATTTTCTTTTTTGCATAATGGTCAGTGACAGTGTGAGTGTAGCCAGATCCTTTTCACTCGCTATCCTTGTTTCATCTTGTGTGGTTCACCGGATTCGTCATCATCCTCGAGGGACAGACGAACGACCTGCTAGCTAGCCATGCTAGTCGGTACAGCTAGCTAAGCTAGCTACTCTACCAGCAGCATCCTAGTTATCCTAGCTACCACTACATCATCACCGGCTGCCTGCATTTCTTGTGGACCGATGGAGCTCCCTGGTTGTTTCTTCCACCTGTTAAATACCGTGGAGGGCTTCTCCCTCTCTCGTTGACGGATGCTTGCTTCCTACGCTCCCTCTGTCCGGTTCTCCTCTCTTAACTAAATGGACGGTAACTTTAGTGTTTAACCCCTCTGTGTCCAAGGGCGTCTCAAGTTTTTTTTGATAAAAAAATTAGTTCATTGCATCCGCCATGGAGCCCAGTTTCATAATATTACCTTCTGTCCCTGGTTATGAAGTAATTGTGAAAAAAACAGGCCTTATTTTTGGGCATTTTTCACCCTACCAGCTCCTATTAGTTCTATTGAGCTCCGTGACACCGACTCGCTTTCAGAATGTTTCTATTCCCAGCCCATTGTTCTGCGTCACAATGCCAGCTTTGACTATTGTTATCAATGAGACCTGCCTGCGTTAATCCTGTAGGTTTACCTCAGGTAACTTATTATTAACAAGGTTACGGCTACTTGGTGAGCGTTAACCCTGTAGGTTTTTACCTCAGGTAACTTATTATTAACAAGGTTACGGCTACTTGGTGAGCGTTAACCCTGTAGGTTTACCTCAGGTAACTTATTATTAACAAGGTTACGGCTACTTGGTGAGCGTTAACCCTGTAGGTTTACCTCAGGTAACTTATTATTAACAAGGTTACAGCTACTTGGTGAGCGCGCTCACTGTTCACCTGAGTACACGTTGTTGTGAGCCACAGTTGAAGACATAGCCATCAAACATTAAACATTTTGTGGTCAGAAAAAATGAGATCTAAACAAAACGCATGTAACTGTTTTCTTTTTCAAGATTATTATATTAAATATTTCCAATAGATGGGAGCATAAGACCACGAAGCATCAGTTACAGTGGGGAAAAAAAAGTATTTAGTCAGCCACCAATTGTGCAAGTTCTCCCACTTAAAAAGATGAGAGAGGCCTGTAATTTTCATCATAGGTACACGTCAACTATGACAGACAAATTCAGAAAAGAAAATCCAGAAAATCACATTGTAGGATTTTTTAAGAATTTATTTGCAAATTATGGTGGAAAATAAGTATTGTGGTCACCTACAAACAAGCAAGATTTCTGGCTCTCACAGACCTGTAACTTCTTCTTTAAGAGGCTCCTCTGTCCTCCACTCGTTACCTGTATTAATGGCACCTGTTTGAAACTTGTTATCAGTATAAAAGACACCTGTCCACAACCTCAAACAGTCACACTCCAAACTCCACTATGGCCAAGACCAAAGAGCTGTCAAAGGACACCAGAAACAAAATTGTAGACCTGCACCAGGCTGGGAAGACTGAATCTGCAATAGGTAAGCAGCTTGGTTTGAAGAAATCAACTGTGGGAGCAATTATTAGGAAATGGAAGACATACAAGACCACTGATAATCTCCCTCGATCTGGGGCTCCACGCAAGATCTCACCCCGTGGGGTCAAAATGATCACAAGAACGGTGAGCAAAAAAATCCCAGAACCACACGGGGGGACCTAGTGAATGACCTGCAGAGAGCTGGGACCAAAGTAACAAAGCCTACCATCAGTAACACACTACGCAGCCAGGGACTCAAATCCAGCACTGCCAGACGTGTCCCCCCTGCTTGTCCAGGCCCATCTGAAGTTTGCTAGAGTGCATTTGGATGATCCAGAAGAGGATTGGGAGAATGTCATATGGTCAGATGAAACCAAAATATAACGTTTTTGGTTAAAAAACTCAACTCGTCGTGTTTGGAGGACAAAGAATGCTGAGTTGCATCCAAAGAACACACCCATACCTACTGTGAAGCATGGGGGTGGAAACATCATGCTTTGGGGCTTTTTTTATGCAAAGGGACCAGGACGACTGATCCGTGTAAAGGAAAGAATGAATGGGGCCATGTATCGTGAGATTTTGAGTGAAAACCTCCTTCCATCAGCAAGGGCATTGAAGATGAAACGTGGCTGGGTCTTTTCAGCATGACAATGATCCCAAACACACCGCCCGGGCAACGAAGGCGTGGCTTCGTAAGAAGCATTTCAAGGTCCTGGAGTGGCCTAGCCAGTCTCCAGATCTCAACCCCATAGAAAATCTTTGGAGGGAGTTGAAAGTCTGGGTTGCCCAGCGACAGCCCCAAAACATCACTGCTCTAGAGGAGATCTGCATGGAGGAATGGGCCAAAAATACCAGCAACAGTGTGTGAAAACCTTGTGAAGACTTACAGAAAACGTTTGACCTGTGTCATTGTCAAACAAAGGGTATATAACAAAGTATTGAGAAACTTTTGTTATTGACCAAATACTTATTTTCCACCATAATTTGCAAATAAATTCATTACAAATCCTACAATGTGATTTTCTGGATTTTTTTTTTCTCATTTTGTCTGTCATAGTTGACGTGTACCTATGATGAAAATTACAGGCCTCTCTCATCTTTTTAAGTGGGAGAACTTGTACAATTGGTGGTTGACTAAATACTTTTTTTCCCCACTGTATAGGCTACAAGCAGCAATATGACATAAAATAGCATGCAACCAAATACTATATGTGTCACGATCGTCTTGAGAAGAAGCGGGCCAAGGCACAGCGTGATATGCGTACATAATATTTATTAAATGTACGAAACGTGAAGTCCTACGGTTACACAAACCAAACGGAACAAGATACCACACCAAAACAATGCCAAACGGCTACCTAAGTATGGCTCCCAATCAGAGACAACGAGCCACAGCTGTCTCTGATTGGGAACCACCCTAGCCAACATAGACATACCAAATTAGAACACAACATAGAAACTCACACCCTGGCTCAACATACAAGAGTCCCCAGAGCCAGGGCGTGACAGTACCCCCCCCCCCCCCAAAGGCGCAGACTCCGACCGCGCCAACCAAACACAACAGGGGAGGGGCCGGGTGGGGGCACTCCGCCTCGGCTCCGGGCATGACCCCCACTCCCTCTCTAACCCCCCAAAGCGCCCCTTGTCCGGTCTGGCCCTGCTGGCCGGAGCTGGACTGAACACTGGTGGAGCGGATTGCTCTAGCTCCGGAGTGGAGCAGCTGACCGGTGGAACAGGCACGGGCTGTGCCGGACTGACGGGGAGCAGGAACGGGCCGAACCGGGTTGGCAAACGCGCACCACTGACTTGGTGCGGGGAGCAGGAACAGGCCGGGCCGGGCTGGCGACGCGCACCACAGGCTTGGTGCGGGGAGCAGGAATGGGCCGGACCGGGCTGACAACGCGCACCACAGGCTTGGTGCGGGGAGCAGGAACTGGCCAGACCGGACTGACGACGCGCACCATTGGCTTGGTGCGAGGGGCAGGAACAGGCCGGGCCGGGCTGGCGACGCGCACCATAGGCTTGGTGCCAGGGGCAGGAACAGGCCGGACCGTACTGGGGACACACACCACCAGCCCTACGCGGGGATCAGGAACGGGCCGGACCGTACTGGGGACACACACCACTGGCCCTACGCGGGGATCAGGAACGGGCTGGACCGGACTGGCAATACACCCCAGTACCTCTCGCCGTGCCTCTACATTCTCATTTCCCCTGGTGACCAGTGACTCCCGTAACCTGGCGGCCTCCCTTGCCAACCCGCTGAACCACTCTATCCCGACCTCCTGCTGCCCCGTCGTCCACGGCGTGAGCCCCCCCCCCTAAAGATTTTCTGGGCGTCTCTCCTCCCCCCGTGGACCAGGCCTCCATGGCTCTCGCCAGACTCTCACTCCTCTGCTCCCATGTCCAACCTCTCTCCTCCTCACACTGCTTGACCCAGTCGAGGTGGTATCTTCTGTCACGATCGTCTTGAGAAGAAGCGGGCCAAGGCGCAGCGTGATATGCGTACATAATATTTATTGAATGTACAACACAACGAACAAAAACATCAAACGATACGAAACGTGAAGTCCTACGTTTACACAAACCAAACGGAACAAGATACCACACCAAAACAATGCCAAACGGCTACCTAAGTATGGCTCCCAATCAGAGACAACGAGCTTCAGCCGTCTCTGATTGGGAACCACCCTGGCCAACATAGAAGTACCAAACTAGAACACAACATAGAAACTCACAACCCTGGCTCAACATACAAGAGTCCCCAGAGCCAGGGCGTGACATATGTCCCATGATTTTCTAAAATAGTCACTCATTACTTTAGTTAGCTATATATCTCGTATTAGCCCTGTGATGCTTTTGGAAGAGCAATTAAATAGTGACTATAGCAGGTGTTGAACCCCGGGTAAATAATCACTAGTCAGATGCTCCAACGTCAAAGTCCCTATGGGACTCCAATCACGGCCGGTTGTGATACAGCCTGGAATCGAACCAGGTGGTCTGTAGTGACGCCTCAAGCACTGAGATGCAGTGCCTTAGACCGCTGCCGCCACTCGATAGTAATTACTCAGAATTTCAAAATATGACATTTTCTAGTTCATTTTACCACTTACAACCATAACATAACAATTTATAGCATAACAAACAATGAAACTGACATAAACAACATACATTTAGTTAATTATATATATATATATATATATATATATATATACATATATATATATATATATATATATATATATATATATATATATTACTATTTATTTAGATGGGTGACCTTATCTGACTGTGTAAAACCTAGCAGTACTACTTATTTATCTGAGAGTGAGGCAGATATATTATTACTGTGTAAAACCTAGCAGTACTACTTATTTCTCTGAGAGTGAGGCAGATATATTTATTATTACTGTGTAAAACCTAGCAGTACTACTTATTTCTCTGAGAGTGAGGCAGATATATATTATTACTGTGTGAAACTGTCACGGTTTCGGCCGAGGCTGCCTCTCTCCCTTGTTCGGGCAGGCTTCGGCGTTCGTCGTCTCCGGAATTCTAGCTGCCACCGATTGATGTTTCATGTTCGTTTGCTTTTGTCTGTTTGTTTCTACACCTGTTTCTGTTTTGTAGTAATTAGTGTCCTATAAGTTTCTCGTTGTGTTTGTCTTGTGTTGTGTGTGATTGTTTTTTCGTCAGTGTTGTGTTTGCTCGGTTGAGCATATTTCTCTCCACTGCGCTGGAGCTCGATTGCACCTGTTTTCGTGCACTACTTCATTTTGTCGCACCTGTTTGTGCGCATTTTGCCTATACGCCTTGTGCGTAGTTTAGCTGTTGGGCTTAGTTGTCCTGTTGCCTGTGTTTGGGCCGGAATACAGCATTTGGAACCTACCGTCTGCGTCCTGCATCTGATTTCCTACACTACACCTACACACGCCCTGACAGAATCATACACCTACCATGGAATCAGCAGGAGCCGAAGCAGCCCAGAAAAGACTGGAAGCCCAGGTTCGGGATCAGCAGGAGCAACTCCTGCAGATGGGGAACGCCCTGCAGGAGGTGATTTTCCACACTCCGAGGCTGGGGTTCGCCTCCACCACCGCCCGCCCAGCCAGCACCCATCGGCCAGCCCGCCCGTTCCAGCACCGGAACCTCGAGGAGTCCGACTATCTCTCCCGAGGGCTTACGACGGGACAGCGGCTGGGTGTCAGGGATTCCTGCTCCAGGTCGAGCTATACCTGGCCACCGTGCACCCGGCTCCTTCAGGGCACGAGAGCGTGTCCGCCCTGATCTCCTGCCTGGCCGGAAAAGCGTTGGAGTGGGGCCAACGCGGAGTGGAGGAAGATAGACGCCACAACCATTACGTACACTGAGTTCTCCCGCCGCTTTAGGGCGGTGTTCGACCATCCCCCGGAGGGGGGGAAAGCGGCGGGGGGGAGCGTCTGGTCTTCCTCCGGCAGGGGAGGAGGAGTGCTCAGGAGTTCGCGCTTGAATTCCGTACTCTAGCGGCTGACGCAGGGTGGAATGAGCGGGCTCTCATCGATCTCTACCGATGTAGTCTCAGAGAGGACGTCCGTCGGGAGCTGGCCTGTCGGGACGCCAGTCTCACTTTCGACCAGCTGGTCGACATGTCAATTAGGTTAGATAACCTATTGGCTACCCGCGGACGTCCTGAGGGGGGTCCGTCCATTCCATCCTCCAGCGCATCCGAGCCGTGTCCTATGGAGCTCGGGGGCGCTGGCGCTAGAGGTAGGAGGAGTCGGCAGAGTAGGGGGTCCATCCACTGCACCAACTGTGGTCGGGGAGGACACACCGCGGCTAGGTGCTGGGGATGGCCTCCTCGGGGAGATGACGACAGGTCCCGCACTGGGGATTCCCTCCAGGTGAGTAGGCGCCCCACTCACCCAGAGCTCACTGTTGCCCATTTTTGTATGCCTGTGTGTTTTCCGCAGGTGGCACCTCATTCCCAGTATAAGGCGCTGGTAGATTCAGGCGCGGCTGGGAATTTCATTGATAAGAAGTTTTGTTTAGAGTTAGGGTTTCCCCTTCTCCCTGTGGAAGTTCCTTTTCCCGTTCACGCCCTAGATAGTCGTCCGTTGGGTACGGGCTTAATCAGGGAGGTCACGGCGCCACTTAGGATGTGTGTGCGCAGGGGAGTCATCAGGAGATAATTCAACTGTTTCTGATTGACTCTCCTGCGTATCCGGTGGTGCTGGGCATGCCCTGGTTAAGTACCCATAACCCCGTTATTTCGTGGCAGGAGAGGGCTCTGATGGAGTGGTCTGCTCAGTGTGTGGGTAGATGTTTGGGCGTTTCCTTAGGGGCTACCTCGGTGGAAAGTCCAAACCAGGGTGCCCGCATTGCACATTCCACCTGAGTATGGGGATCTGGCTATCGCGTTTAGTAAGGCGAGGGCGACGCGGTTGCCACCCCATAGGCAGGGGGATTGTGCGATAGACCTTCGGGCAGGAGCTGCGCTCCCACGGAGTCATGTGTATCCTCTGTCTCAGGAGGAGAAGAAAGCTATGGAGGTTTACATAGACGAATCACTGAGACAAGGATACATACGGCCGTCCACTTCCCCCGCGTCCTCGAGTTTCTTTTTCGTGAAGAAGAAGGATGGGGGGTTGCGTCCGTGCATCGATTACCGTGGTCTCAATCAGATTACGGTGAAGTATAGTTATCCACTCCCCGCTGATTGCGACCATGACTGAGTCGTTGCATGGGGCGCGTTTCTTCACGAAATTAGATCTCAGGAGCGCGTACAACTTGGTGCGCATCAAGAAGGATGATGAATGGAAAACAGCCTTTAGTACCACCTCGGGCCATTACGAGTATCTAGTCATGCCATACGGGTTGATGAATGCTCCGTCAGTTTTCCAATCATTCGTGGATGAGATCTTCAGGGACATGCAGGGACAGGGAGTCGTGGTGTGTACATAGATGACATTCTCGTGTACTCACCTACCCGTGTCGAGCATGTGGCCCTGGTGCGCAGGGTGTTGCGGAGGCTGGTGGAGCACGACCTGTATTGAAGGGCAGAGAAGTGTCTGTTTTTCCAGGAGTCGATTTCCTTTTTGGGGTATCAGTTGTCTGCGTCAGGGGTGAAGATGGAGGTAGACCGAGTGTCAGCCGTGCGTAATTGGCAAACACCAACCACTGTGAAAGAGGTGGCAGCAGTTTTTGGGGTTTGCGAATTACTACCGGAGGTTTATCCGGGGTTTTGGGCAAGTGGCAGCTCCCATCACGTCTCTCTTAAAGGGGGGCCCGGTGCGTCTGCAGTGGTCAGTCGAGGCGGACAGGGCGTTTGAGAAACTGAAGGACCTGTTCACCTCGGCTCCGGTGCTGGCGCATCCGGATCCCTCTTTACCATTTCAGGTAGAGGTGGACGCGTCTGAAGCCGGTATTGGCGCCGTGCTGTCCCAACGGTCAGGCGCGCCCACCTAAACTCCGCCCCTGTGCCTTCTATTCCAAGAAGCTCAGCCCGGCGGAGCGAAATTATGACGTAGGGGACAGGGAGCTGTTAGCTGTGGTACAAGCCCTTAAGGTGTGGAGGCACTGGCTTGAGGGGGCTCAACACCCTTTCCTCATTTTGACGGACCACCGTAACCTGGAGTACATCCGGGCAGCGAGGAGGCTGAACCCTCGACAGGCTAGATGGAGTATGTTTTTGACCCGTTTCTCTTTTAAGATCACCTACATCCCTGGGTCACAAAACGGTAAGGCAGATGCGCTGTCTCGGTGGTATGACGGGGAGGAGAGGTCCGTGGAGCCCACTCCCATACTGCCGGAGTCGTGTCTAGTGGCACCGGTGGTGTGGGAGCTCGATTCTGAGCTCGAGCGGGCATTACGCACCGACCCTAGTCCACCACAATGCCCGGAGGGTCGGAAGTATGTTCCGCTCGAGTGTCGGGATCGATTGATCTATTGGGCTCACACGTCACCCTCCTCTGGACATCCGGGTATCGGCCGGACAGTGCACTGTCTTAGTGCCAAATATTGGTGGCCCACGTTGGCCAGGGATGTGAGGGTTTATGTTTCCTCCTGCTCAGTGTGCGCCCAGTGTAAGGCGCCTAGACATCTGCCTAGGGGTAAGTTACTGCCCCTGCCCGTTCCACAACGACCATGGTCCCACCTCTCGGTGGATTTTATAACTGACCTTCCCCTCTCTCAAGGGAATACTACACTCCTGGTCGTTGTGGACCGGTTCTCTAAGGCCTGTCGTTTGCTCCCCATGCCGGGTCTTCCTACTGCCCTACAGACCGCCGAAGCACTATTCACTCATGTGTTCCGGCACTACGGGGTGCCCGAGGACATTGTGGCTGACCGGGGTCCCCAATTCACCTCCAGAGTCTGGAGAGCTTTTATGGAGCGGTTGGGGGTCTCGGTGAGTCTCACCTCGGGGTTACCACCCGGAGAGTAATGGGCAGGTGGAACGCGTGTAAACCAGGATGTGGGCAGGTTTCTCAGAACATACTGCCGGGACCGGCCGGAGGAGTGGGCGAAATATGTGCCCTGGGCTGAGATGGCACAGAAACTCTCTCTCCGCCACTCCTCCACCCAACTAACCCCTTTTCAGTGTGTTTTAGGGTACCAGCCGGTTCTGGCACCATGGCATGAGAGCCAGATCGAGGCCCCCGCTGTGGATGAGTGGGTGCGGCGCTCGGAGAGACGTGGAACGCTGCACACGTCCATCTGCAGCGTGCCATACGTCGACAGAAGACGAGCGCCGACCTACACCGCAGTGAGGGGCCTGTGTACGCACCTGGAGATCGAGTCTGGCTCTCTGCCAGAAACCTGCCCCTCCGCCTGCCCTGTCGGAAGCTGGGTCGGCGGTTTGTAGGGCCATTTAAAGTCCTGAGAAGGTTGAACGAGGTTTGTTATAGATTACAGTTGCCAGTGGAGTATAAATGTATTAACCCCTCGTTCCATGTGTCCCTTCTCAGGCCGGTGGTGGTAGCAGGCCCACTCCAAGAACATGAGATCTTGGAGACCCCCCCGCCCCCGTTGGACATCGAGGGGGCACCGGCGTACACCGTGAGATCCATCTTGGATTCTAGACGTCGGAGAGGGGGTCTTCAGTATCTAGTGGAGTGGGAGGGGTACGGTCCGGAGGAGCGGTGCTGGGTGCCGAGGAGAGACATCTTGGACCCGTCGCTCCTGACGGAATTCCATCGGGGGTATCCGACGCGCCCTGCACCGCGGCCTCCGGGTCGTCCCCAAGGCCGGAGTCGGCGCGCGTCTGGAGCCGCGCGTCAAGGGGGGGGGTACTGTCACGGTTTCGGCCGAGGCTGCCTCTCTCCCTTGTTCGGGCAGGCTTCGGCGTTCGTCGTCTCCGGAATTCTAGCTGCCACCGATTGATGTTTCATGTTCGTTTGCTTTTGTCTGTTTGTTTCTACACCTGTTTCTGTTTTGTAGTAATTAGTGTCCCTATAAGTTTCTCGTTGTGTTTGTCTTGTGTTGTGTGTGATTGTTTTTCGTCAGTGTTGTGTTTGCTCGGTTGAGCATATTTCTCTCCACTGCGCTGGAGCTCGTTTGCACCTGTTTCGTGCACTACTTCATTTTGTCGCACCTGTTTGTGCGCATTTTGCCTATACGCCTTGTGCGTAGTTTAGCTGTTGGGCTTAGTTGTCCTGTTGCCCTGTGTTTGGGCCGGAATACAGCATTTGGAACCTACCGTCTGCGTCCTGCATCTGATTTCCTACACTACACCTACACACGCCCTGACAGAAACCTAGCAGTACTACTCATTTTCTCTGTGAGTGAGGCAGATATATATAGCATTTTGCAAAAAAACATGATTATTTGTCTCTCTGAAATGAAACATTCAAGTGATAGATTTTAAAACAAATACATGTCTGTCATTGAACAATCCCATGCCATGATTAGATGGTGAAAAAACACACCAATCTCTTTCATAATTTCTTTTAAACAATAAAAGTTAATTTATGAACATTTCTGAAAATGGATATATAGCGTTTTGGGATGAAACTCTTGTTTCCCCATCTGAGCTCAGAGTAGATAAGAGATGTAATGTTTGTCTCTGTTGTGTTGAAGTCCAATCAAGCAGGAGAGACCAGCCTCCCCTGTACCCAGCTGTGTGTCCATGAAGAGTGACGAGTCTATGGACCATCCTATAATGTTTTAGAGAGGGAGACTTTTCTACTGAACAAAGGTAAGAAGAACTCATGGGTCATGGTCAGTGAGTTAAACAAAACTGTCTCTAGTCATTTCTCCTCTCCCAATTTTCCCATTTATTTTTGTTGTTTTCATAATCCATAGGCTAATTCTTTTTTCCATTTTCATAGTCCTGAAACAATATTAAACTAACACAACATTCCCTCCCTGTGTGTGTGTGTGTGTGTGTGTGTGTGTGTGTGTGTGTGTGTGTGTGTGTGTGTGTGTGTGTGTGTGTGTGTGTGTCAGTGAGTGTGTGTGCGCTCCCTGGATGAGGAGATGTAATCTCTATCCTGATTTCCTAGTCACTTTTACCCCTACCTACATGTACATATTACCTCAATTACCTCAACTACCTGGTACCCCTGCACATTGACTCGGTACTCCTTATAGCCTCATTACTACCTCAACTACCTGGTACCCCTGCACATTGACTCGTTACTGGTACTCCTTGTATATAGTCTAGTTATTACCTCAACTACCTGGTACCCCTGCACATTGACTCAGTACTGGTACTCCTTGTATATAGTCTAGTTATTACCTCAACTACCTGGTACCCCTGGACATTGACTCAGTACTGGTACTCCTTGTATATAGTCTAGTTATTACCTCAACTACCTGGTACCCCTGCACATTGACTCAGTACTGGTACTCCTTGTATATAGTCTAGTTATTACCTCAACTACCTGGTACCCCTGCACATTGACTCAGTACTGGTACTCCTTGTATATAGTCTAGTTATTACCTCAACTACCTGGTACCGCTGCACATTGACTCAGTACTGGTACTCCTTGTATATAGTCTAGTTATTACCTCAACTACCTGGTACCCCTGCACATTGACTCAGTACTGGTACTCCTTGTATATAGTCTAGTTATTACCTCAACTACCTAGTACCCCTGCACATTGACTCAGTACTCCCTATAGCCTCGTTATTGTTATTTTTAGTGCATTTATGTTAATATTTCCTTTTTTTGACATTAGCTAATTTTTGGTGACTTTTTAACTCTGCATTGTTGGGAAAGGGCTCGTGTAAGTAAGCATTTCACGGTAAAGTGTACCACTGTTGTATTTGGCGCATGTGAGAAATACAATTTGATTTGATTTGAAGCTCATGCGCAGAAATACGTCATTGGGTCTAATGGTCGTCTTGTGCCGAACTGCACATGTGCAATGTCAAAATCAAAGGCACTCCTTCAATATAAAGTTGTTTTTGACCAACATGAAAATGTGTCAGTTTGTTAAACTACTTAAGACAGAACATTTTTCTAAATGAACAACTAAGGAAGTCATTTTTATCTCTCATTGACTTCTCAAACCCCAAACCCTGGCCTGGTCTGCTTCATATGTATTCCCAGAAGACATTTTCTACATCAGCAGTTGTCACAAAGTGCTTATATAGAAACCCAGTCTAAAACCCCAAAGAGCAAGCAATGCAGATGTAGAAGCACAGTGGCTAGGAAAAACTCCCTAGAAAGGCAGGAACCTAGGAAGAAACCTAGAGAGGAACCAGGCTCTGAGGGGTGGCCAGTCCTCTTCTGGCTGTGCTGGGGGGAGATTATAAGAGGATATGGCCATTAAGTTCAGATCGTTTTTCAAGATTTTAAAATGTTCATAGATGACCAGCAGGGTCAAATAATAATCACTGTGGTTATAGAGGTTGCAACACGTCAGCACCTCAGGAGTAAATGTCAGTTGGCTGTTCATAGCCGAGCATTCAGAGGTCAAGACAGCAGGTGTTGTAGAGAGAGAGAAGGAGAGGGAGAGAGAGAGAGAGAGGGGTCGAAACAGCAGGTTCGGGACAAGGTCGCACGTCCGGTGAACAGGTCAGAGTTCCAGATCCGCAGGCAGACCAGTAGAAACTGGATCAGCAGCACGACAAGGTATCACGTCCGGTGGAGCATGTATCGATACTGATAGGATCGAAAGAAGGGGAGCGCTGCTCTCGGATCAGTTTTCTCCATTAAAATCTTTCCTTAACATTATAATTATTTCACAATACTGACCACGGATCAGCTTCTAGAAAGATATTACTACCTACGGCTGCAAATATTGAGGTAGTTTATTCTAATGCTTACACAATAAAAATGCACTAAATCACAGATTCGGCACATCATTGGGCACATGTTAGGCTACACATCATGAAATATATTGAGACAAATTACAGACAGTAGCCTACAAGTAGCAAAATAAAACTAAATATATTGAACATGGAATATATTTCAATATGATTGAAATAGGACTATAGCCTACTGATTGTAATGCAGTCATCTCGGTTTTCATTTGAAGCAAATTTTTATAAGTCCCTTGTTTGAATCAATT
>JAGTTL010000462.1:0-43727 GCA_036851935.1 Coregonus suidteri | reverse complement strand
CATACAGGGGGGGAAAAAAGTATTTAGCCCGCCCCCAAAATTGTGCAAGTTCTCCCAAAAAAAAGATGAGAGGGGCCCTTTTTTTTTATCATAGGTACACGAAAATATGCCCAGACAAAAATAAGAAAAAAAAAAAAAAAAAAACCCAAACCCTTTGGGGAAGGATTTTTAGAATTTATTTGCAAATTAGGTTTGGGAAAAAAATAAGTATTGGTCAATAACAAAAAATTTTCCCCCTATTTTGTTTATTACCTTTGTTGGCAATGCACAGGTCAGAAGGTTTTGAAATTTTCCCAAAAAGGTTTTCAAAAACCCCTATTTTGGGCCCCTTTTCCTTTCTCCAAAAAGAAATCCTCAGAGCAGTGATGTTTTGGGGCTGTCGTGGGAAAACGGATTTTTAAAACCCCCTCAAAGATTTCATGGGGTTGAGATCGGGAGACTGGCTAGGCCACTCCGGGACTTGAAATGCTTTTTACGAAGCCACCCTTTCGTTGCCCGGGCAGTGGGGTTTGGGACATTGTCATGCTAAAAGCCCCGGGGCCCAGGGTTCATTTTCAATGCCTTTGCTGAGGGAAGGGGTTTTTCACCCCAAAATTCCGATACGGGCCCCCATTTTTTCTTTCTTTACATGGATCAGTCGCCCGGGAAGCCCCTTTGCAGAAAAACCACCCCCAAAAAGCATGATGTTTCCCCCCATTTCACAGAGGTAGGTGTTTTTTTTGGATGCAACTCCCCCCAAATTCTTTGCCCTAAAACCAAGGTTTTACCAAAAAAATTTAAAATATTTTGTTTCATCGCCCATATGACATTCCCCCAAAATCCTCTTTGGTCAAAAAAAAATTTGCACTTTTAGCAAATTTCCCAGACGGGCCTGGACAAATGAAAAACCTGGGGCTTAAGAAGGGGGACACGCCCGGAAAAACTGAGGATTTGGTCCCTGGCGGGTAGTGGGGATGAGGGGTAGGCTTTGTTATTTGGTCCCAGCTCTCTCCCAGGTAATTCACAGGCCCCCCTGTGGGGTTTCGGGGATTTTTGCTCATTTTTTGGGGAAATTTGACCCCACAGGGTGAGATTTTTGCGGGAGCCCAGATCGGGGGAGATTACAGGGACTTGTAGGGTTTCCATTTCCAAATTTAATTGCCCCACATTTGATTTCTTAAAAACCAAGCTGTCACCATTGCAGATTGTCTTCCACCCTGGTGAGGTTAAAATTTTGGGTTCTGGTGCCCTTTTGGACACTTTTGGGTTTTGGGCCCCATAGGGGAGTTTGGAGTTTTGGCTGTTTGGGGTTTTGTGGACAGGGTTTTTTATATGATAACAAGTTAAAAAACAGAGTATTTAATACGGGTAACGGATGGAGGACAGGGGGCCTTTCTTAAAGAAGGTTACGGGTTTGGGTAGACCCAGAAATCTTGTTTGGGTTTTTTGGGTGACCAAATATTTTATTTCCACCATAATTTGCAAAAAAAATTCTTTAAAAAACCCTACGTGTGTTTTTCTGGATTTTTTTTTTTAAAATTTGTTGCCATATTTTAAAGTTTACCTATGAAAAAAATTACAGGCCTCTCTCATCTTTTTAAGTGGGGGGAACTTGCACAATTGGGTGGCTGAAAAATATTTTTTCCCCCCCACGGGTATCCATTTCCCGCAAATTTGGGAAAGCAAGAAACTAAAAATTTATTACATGAAAAAAGGTTTTAAATGTGACGAGAACATAATTTCCCCCCCTTTTAAACTCGGGTTCTGAGTCCCCCAAGGGTTTCCTAGTTTTAAGTCCTGAATTAAATGCGTAATTTCTTTCTACTCTGGGGAGGGGAAGGGAAAACCCAGGGGTGCGATCTAGATGAGTATCAAGAGGAAATTTAAAAGCCCCCTTGCCATTGGAAACCTTTTCCCGGGGAAGGGAAAGGCATCAATGAAATACATTCTAAAAGGGAATTTTGGGTTTACATCCTTAGGACCAAACAAAACCCAAGAAATATGCTCTTTCAAAAGGGTTTCCCCTGTACAAAATTATCTCCCAAAGCTGTTTTCAGTTTTTAATGGGTACCCAACTTGAACAGAACAGATTAGTAAATTAAAACCTAACACCATGAAAAAGGGAGGAGAAACGGGATGCAAACTTCCCCTTGCCATCCCCGCAACTTTAAGTAGATATCCTTCAACAAGGAGTTTCTTGTGGGAAACAAAATAGAAAATTTTAAGTTGTTTAACCCTAGTAAAAACCCTTGTTTTTAGTTGGATATTTTAAAAACCTCCACAGACATTCCACAAAATAAAAAATTTAAGTTGGCTTTGGGGGGGGAAAAAAAAAAGGGGTTTCCATTTAACCAAAGATGTAAATTTTGGAAATAAGCTATAGCTAAAGGCATATCTAAAAAGTTTGGGTAACCAAAAGGGGCCCGCAGGAATATTTTGTAGTGGGGAAAAAAATTTTGTAAAGACTTTTGGAAGAAAAAAAACTAAATCTATCCTAAAACACAGGGTTTTTTGAAATTAGCCTATATAGTAGCCTAAATTTATCACAAAAAAAGGCCCTCTCTAGCAAGGGGATAGGAAATATCACGTAGTATTTTTTTTAAAAAAGTAGCAAAGAAAGCTCCACCAAAAAAACATAACGATTTAGTAAAGCCTGAGATAACGTTAACGTACGTAGGGGACCGCCAAAATAGTGGTAGATGATCCACAAAAACGGGGTTCTTGTAGAGCTACCAAGAAAACAATAGGGCCCATACGTATGATTTAATGTAGTATACCATGATACTTTTTTGGTTTAAAACTTTATAAAAAGGATCAGAAAGGAACACCCCTTTTTTGAAAAAAAATAATATCTTTAAATTTATGTGTTTACGTTCCCCAAAAGGGCCCCTTTGCATGTGATTTTAGGCTTGCACCTGAGTGTCAAACTTTTTAGTCCAAGGATATGACGAAAGGCCCCCATATCTTAAATGGAAAAAGTGGGGGAACCACCAAATTTTTCTAAAAGTGGGAAAACCCAGACAAAAAAAAGAAAAATCGGGAAAAAAGGGCCTTGGTCAGGGGGGGTCATCAAAACCAGTGGTCACTTTGACAGAGCTCCAGATTTCCCGTGGGGGATAGGAAAATTTTCCCAGAAGGACAACCATTCTGCGCACTCCCCCCAATCGGGCCTTTTATGGTAGAGTGGCTAGGGGAAAAGCCCCCCAGAAAAGGCACATGATGCCCGCTGGGGAGTTTGCCAAAAAGACCCCAAAGGCCCTCAAAACCTGAAAAACCAAGATTATCTGGTGTGATGAACCCAAATTTTAAAACCTTTTGACCTGAATCCCCAAAGCGTCAGGGTCTGGAGGAATTTTGGGAAACCACCCCCAACGGTGAAGCGGGGGTGGGGGAAGATCATGCTGGGGAAATGTTTTTTAGGGGCGGGACGGGAAGACGGGCGGGAAAAGGGGGAAAAAATGAAAAAGAGAAAATTACAGAGAGCCCTAAAAATGGGTTTTGTGGGGGGAACCCCCCACCCAAACCCATGCCCAAGCTTGAGGGGATTGCAGACCCCCAGCCCCAAAAAATTAAGTATGCCAAGCTTGTAGCGTCATACCAAGAAAAACCAAGGCTTTTAACACTGCCATCGGTGTTCAGAAAAAATTACTGAGTAAAGTCTGAGTACAGTTTTTAATAATGTTTTTTTTTTGCAAAAATGGTGTCATAAAACTTTAGGGGCCCAATCAGGGAAAGGGTTTTCCAAAAATTTTTTTCCTTTTATTCTTTTTAGAAAATTAAAATTTGGGGGGCTGTGTTTTTTGTAGGGTTCACTTGGCGGGGACTTTTAGCAATTTTTTTGGGCTCAATTTCCTCTCGGGTTTATAAAACTCAATTTCATCAAAGTAGACATCAGCAAAAAAAACAAATCACTGCAATCCCAGCATTTCCCTTCTTTTTAGCTGAAACCTTTGCTAACAGGTATTGTGCCCAATTTTAAAACTTGAAAAAGGGACAGTTAAACCAAAATTTTACCTTTTAAAAAAAATGAACCCCTATTTATTCATACAAAATTTTAGCTAACATAGAGGGTTTAAACCCCGGGGACCTTCCCTTTTGGACCGATTCGAAATTTTTTTCCAGATCTTTCTTTGGCATTGTAGTTTTTTATGAAGAAAAATTTAGAGCATTTAAATGTCATTTTTGTGGGGGTTAAAAAAGGGCGAATAATTGATAATCACCTTGTAATAGCGAGTTTACAGGGTTATCAAAAAGCCACCCCGGGGAAACCCTACACGAAAAAAAAGCCTTATTTTTAAAGGGTTTTTAAAAAACCCCTAGGGAAAAATGAATGGTGTAAAAATGATTGGAACCATATCCCTGTTTGATTGAAGGGTTATAGGGGATTATCATTTATACTGTGGTACTCCATTGGGGGGCAGCTACCTGAAGGGAGTGGGGTGTGGTGAGCTGAGAAGTGGTAAGATGGGGGACAAAAAAAAGTTGGGAAAGGGGGGTTGCAGTGGGGGGTGCACAAACTTTTGGAAAACTTAAAGAAGGAGAAGATGGTTTGGGAAAAAAACAAAAGGGGAAAAAAGGGGAAAATGTTTTTTGGGGAAATGGGAAAGGAAGATTACACAAAAACTTTTTTAAAAAAGCTACAGGAGGAGAGGAACGGGGACGAGGAGGGGGGATGAATTTCCTGTGGTGAGGAAAAAAAGAGTTCGGGGCCCCATTCCCAGGTGATAAGGATGATTCTGGCCCAATGGGAGTGAGATTTTTGGGGGGAAGGATTCCCTAGTGGGGTCAGGTTAGGTGGAGGGGAGGTTGGGGGTGTTTAGTTGGGGAAAAGGGAAAATGAGGGACTCTGATTATTTTTTTTTCCCTCTGCCCCGAGGGGGCGGGGGGGTCCCGGGTTTCGTGGGGAAAAATTTGGGGCGGGAATTGTGACTTTAATGCTCCCGGAAAAAGGTGGGATTGAAAGGAGTGGTAACAGGGTTAGGTTTAAGGTTGGGGATGGCAGTTGAAAGGAAGATTCCAGGGTCTGTGACGCCCTCCGGGTTTTGGGAGACGTAGATCCGGTTTTGAGCGTGGGGGGAAAAAGGAATCCCTTTTTTGTCAAGTGGATTTGATGCATTAGTCTCTGCCCCGGAAAAAGGGCAAGGGAGGAAGTGGGCAGTTAAAAACCGTGGGGCGTTTTTTTTCCGTAAATACTACAGTGTTTTTAAGGGGGAAGTTTTTTTGGGCCCGGTTTTCAGCCCCGTGTGTAGGCTGAGATGCCCAGAGGACAAGTGTTGTAGGAGGGCATGAGATGAAGAAATGGTGGTCGGGTTTGGGGGAAAATTCTGTTTTGTAGTTGTGGGGGTGCTAAGGGCTGGAGATCTGAGGGGGGGTCAGGTTTTAGAGAAAAGGGGGGATTGAGGTTTCCCCGGGTTACAGTTAAATACATAAAATGGGTTTTATGGGCCCAAAACAGGAAAAGAGTTTAAAAGGAAGATGGGTACGGGTGGGGGGATCTTTAGAGGATTCCCGTGAGTAGGCGGACCAAGAGGAGGGATGGGGAAAATATGTGCTTTAGTAAAGGGGGGCTTTTAGAAATTTAAGCAATGGGGGTCAATTTTTACTGCAGAAATGATTAAAAAAAAAAAAAAAAAAAAAAAAAAAAAAAAAAAAAAAAAAAAAAACCAGAAAATAGAGGTTGTGGTGGCAGGGCAGAGAAGTAATTGGGGTTGCCGGGGGGATTTACGGGAGAACAGCTTTCAGGGGGGGGTTTCGGGGGTAGTGGTCTGGGTGGAATAGATGGTGTTAAAAAGGGGAATGGGGGGGTGGGGTTTTTCGTGTAAAATGCCACGAAGGGAAACAAAATCAAACTTAAAAATTTTTCATTTTTTTTTAGGCAAGTTGGGGGGGTTTTTCCCAACCCCAAAAATTTAAAAACACCATAGTAAACGTGGTTGGGAGCTTGCCGGGGGTCCCGGTAGTGGCCCATATACTGTACACAGAAAGTTATATTTTTATGATTTTAGCTTTATTAAAAAATTAATCATCGTTAAAAATTTTGGTTTTGAAAGTGACCGACCCAATTTCCTACAAAGGCTTTTCTCTCCAAAACTGAGACCTTTAAACGGGGATATCCCTTTTTGGAAACCCAGAACCCAAAGTTTTGGGGTTTCTGGCCCAAATTTGGGCTGAGGGCATTATCGGGATGAAACCAAAAAAATTTACCTCCCCATTTTTTTGAGCAGGCTAATACTTTTCAGGGGGCCCCCTTTTTTATTTAAAATTTCCCTATCAATGAATTTAAAGTACATGGGTGAGAACCCCAAGGGATTTGAAAACATGCCCAATTTTTCAGGTTTTTCCCACTTAAAAAAGAGTAGAGGTCTGTCATTTTTATCATAAAGGGACATAAACTGTAGAGACAGAAACTATAACAAAAATCCCGAAAAAAAACATGAATGATTTTTTAAATAAATTTAAAAAGCATTTTATTGCCCTGACTTTAAATATTTGATCACCTACCAAACCGTAAGAATCCGGCTCTCACAGGGCCTGTTAGTTTTTCTTTAAAAAGCCCTCCCGTTTTTCCCCTCATTACCTGTATTAACTGCACCTGTTTGAAACCGGACCGTATAAAAGGGCCAAAGTTCCCCCCAAACCCCCAATCAAACAGATTTAAACCTCTCCACAAGGCCAAGACCCGAGAGGTGTAAGGACATCAAGGGTAAAAAAGTAGACCGGGACCAAGGGTGGGATGGGTACAGGACAATAGACAAGCAGCTTTGGGGAGGAAAGGCAACAAATGTTGGTTTAAATTTTTAGAAAATGGGAAAAAGTTTAAAAGACGGTCAATCACCCTCTGTTTGGGGCTCCATGGGAAGACTCACCTTGTGGGGTATCAATGATAAAGAGGAAGGGGAGGGATCAGCCCCGAAAACACGGCAGGACCCCGGTCAATGAACCCGGGGAGATGGGACCACGTTCAAAGAAAAACCCTTTGTAAACCCCTACGCCGTATGATTAAAATCCGCCCGGTTTCGCAATTCCCCCTGCTCAAGCCCGGGGAATGTCCCGGACCATCGAAGTTTTCCCAAAGAACATTGGATGATTTCCAAAAGGGGAATGGGAGAAGGTCATTTTGGTTTTAAGGGGACAAAAATATAGCTTTTTGGTTTTTAAAATTCCACTCGCCGTGTTTGGAGGGAAAAAGAAAGGGGAGTAAAACCCCAAGAACACCCTCCCCCAACCCTGAAGCGTGGAGGGGGAAACAATTCTTTTGGGGGTGCTTTTTTGCAAAAGGGGGGCAGGACGACCCGCACCGTATTGAGGGGCCGGGGTGAATGGGGCCATGTATTTTGAGATTTTTGGCCAAAAAACCCTTCCTCAGTAAGGGGGCCCTTGAAGGGGTCAGGGGTGGTTCCCGAAGACAAAGACCCCAAAACAAAACCCCGCCAGGGGGAAATAAGGAGTGGCTCCGTAAGAAGAAACCAAGGGGCCTGGGTGGCCTAGCCGTCTCCAGACCGGGAAACCCCAAAGAAAAACTTTTGGAGGGCCTGAAAGTCCGTACTTCCAGAACGACAGCCCCGAAACCTGAAAGGATCTGGAGAAGGTTCTGTATGGGGAGAGTGGGCCAAAATCCCTAGCTGCCGTGGTTTGCAAACCTGATCATATCCCTAACAGGAAACGTATGATCTCTGTCAATTTGCAAAAGCCAGGTTTCTGGTAGTCCCAAGTATTAAGATCTGCTGTGTGGCTGAGGTATCAATACTTATGTCATGCAATAAATGACAAATTAATTAACTTTAAAATTCATACAATGTATTTTTCTGGATTTTTTTTTAGATTCCGTCTCTCACAGTTTGAAGTGTACCTATAATAAAAATGTACAGATCTCTATCAACATGCTTTGTACGTAGGAAAACCTGCAAAATCGGCAGTGTATCAAATACTTGTTCTCCCGCCACTGTAAATACAGTGCATTGGGAAATTAATCAGACCCCTTGACTTTTTTTCCCACATTTAGTTATTTTTACAGCCTTAATTCTAAATTTATTGATTCATTTTTTTGTTTCCCTCATTCTCTACACACGGGGCAATATACCCCTACTGACAAAGCAAAAAATCGTTTTTTAATCAATTGTTGCTAATTTTTTTAAACCAAATATAATAAAAAATACGACAATATCACATTTACATACGTTTGTCCATCCAGACCCTTTTACTTAGTTACTTTGTTTTAGCACGCTTTTGGCAGGCGATTTACAGCCTCGATTCGTCTTTTGGTATGACGCTACAAAGCTTTGGCACACCTGTATTTGGGAGGTTTCTCACATTCTTACATTTACAATTACATTTTTAGTCATTTAGCAGAACTCATCTTATCCAGAGCGACTTAGCAGGAGCAATTAGGGTTAGGTGCCTTGCGCTGGGGCGCCTTTAACGTCTTTAGCAGACGCTCTTAGCCAGATCGACTCACCAAATTAGTTCGTTCACACCCTATAGCCAGTGGTATAACCAACTTTACAATGGTTGGGGGGGGGGGGTGATAGAAATAGGCATTACATTATCCTATCACCAGGTATTCGCTTAAGACAGTTGGGTTTCAAAATGCCTCCGGAAGGTGTTCAGTGACATCCGCTGCTCCCTGGCTCGTGAGGGGAGCTTGTTCCAGCCATTGGGGTGCCAAGAGCGGGCGAACAGTTTTGACTGGGCTGAGGCGGGAAACAATGCTTCCCCAGAGGAGGGGGGACAGCAGGCCAAAGGTGGAGGAACGCAATGTCCCTCGGGTTGTGTAGGGAACCTGATCAGAGCCCCGAAGGTACAGAGGTGCCGGTTCCCCTCACTGCTCCATAGGCAAGTACCATGGTCTTGTAGCTGAGGCGAGCTTAAACTGGAAGCCAGTGGAGTGTGCGGAAGAGGTGGGTGACGTGAGAGAACTTGTGAGAGGTTGACCACCCAACGGGCTGCGGCATTGCTGGGATGAGTATGGTAGGGGTGTGGCTGGCACAGGGCATGGAGGCCAGCCAACAGGCGAGTTGCCAGGTAAGTCCAAGACGGGAGATGACAAGTGCCTGGATTAGGACATAGTGCCGCTTAACTGTGTAAGGCATGGTGGTCGTACTCGCCGAATGTTTGTAGAGCATGAACCTGCAGGAGCGGGTCACCCTGCCCTTGATGATTTGCGAGGAAGACCTACAGGAGTGTTTGTCCAGAGGTCGACGACGCCAAGGCTCCTTCGCCCCCCCACTCTGGGGAGGAGGGACACAGCGGAGTTGTCAAACCGTGACTGGAGAGACTCATGGAACTGGCTTCCTTCCCCGGGAGGAAGATCAGCTCCGTCTTGCCAGGAGTTCATCTTGAGGTGATTCATCCGGTTCATCCATTCTGGATATGTCTGCCAGACATGGCCAGATATGGCGATTACGCCACTGGTTATCAGAAGGGAAAGGATAAGTATTTATTGTGTAGCGTCAGCGTAGCATGATAGTACGGAGAGCCGTGTGAGTATATGACAGAGGCCAAGTGACTTGTGTGTATAGGTAGAAGAAGGAGAGGGACCTAGCCCTGCTCCCTGGGGGACACAAGGTGGTGAGAAAGCCAAACTTGGTGCGAAGACAGCTTCCTCGCCACGCCACTTGGTATGGAGCGACCGTCCCCAGGTTGGACGCACTCCAGGAGTTAGCCTCGCCGGAGATGCCCCACATTCTGAGATGGTGGAGAGGAGGATCTGATGGTTCACACCAGTATCAACAGGCACGCAGACATGTCTAAGAAGGGACAAGAGCGAAGGAGAGAGAGTTAGCTTTAGCAATGGCGTAGAGCCTCTGTAACACATAGAAGAGCAGTCTCAGTTTTGAATGCCTAGTCCTGAAGACCTGGACTGGTTTGGATACACAGAAGGTCATTCTGAGAGATGATAGCCAGCGAGGTTGGCATAAAAGGACGGCAACGCCTCAATCGTTTTTGAGAAGAAAAGAAAAGAAGGGATACGGGTCTGTGAGTTGTTGACATCAGTGGATCGGGCGTTTGGTTTCTTGAGAAGGGGAGCAACTCTCGCTCTCTCTTGAAGACGGAAGGGACATGGCCAGCGGTCAAGGATGAGTTGATCAGCGAGGTGAGGTCGGGGGAGAAGGTCACCAGAGATGGTCTGGAGAAGAGAGGAGGGGATGGGGTCAAGCGGGCAGTTTGTTGGGTGGCCTGCAGTCACAAAGTCGCAGGATTTTATCTGGAGAGAGAGGGGAGAAAGAAGTCAAAGCATAGGGTAGGGCAGTGTGAGTAGGACCAGCAGTGTCATTAGACTTAACAAATGAGGATCGAAAGAGGCTTCCTAGGGTTAGAGGCAGATGCTTAGGAATTTTAGAGTGGTAGAAAGTGGCCTTAGCAGCGAGAAACAGAATGAAGAAAATGTAGAGAGGAGGGAGTAGGAAAAGATGCCAGGTCGGCAGGGAGTTTAGTTTTTCTTCCATTTCCGCTCCGCTGCCCGTGAGCTCTGTTCTGTGAGCTCGCACTGAGTCAGCAAGCCACGGAGCTGGAGGGGAGGACCGAGCCGGCCGGGAGGATAGGGGACACCAGAGAGTCAAAGGATGCAGAAAGGGAAGGAGAGGAGGGTTGATGAGGCAGAATCAAGGAGATTGGAGGGAGAAAGGATTGAGCAGAGGGAAGAGATGATAGGATGGCAGAGATAGAGAGAGTAGTGGGAGAGAGAGAGCGGAAGGTTTGCGGCGGCGCATTACCACCTGTGTAGGGGCAGAGTGAGTAGTGTGGGAGGAGAGCTGAGAGAGAAAAGGAAACAAAGTAGTGGTCGGACGACATGGGAGGGGAGTTGCACTGAGATTAGTAGAAGCAGCAGCATCTAGTAAAGATGATGGTCAAGCGTTATTGCCTTGGGTGGCCTTGTGAGTAGGGGGGACGGTGAGAGGGTGAGGTTCAAAAGAGGAGAGAAGTGGAAAGGAGGAGGCAGAGAGAAATGAGGTCGAATGTGAACATAGGGAGGTTGAAATCCCCAAAAAACTGTGAGGGGTGAGCCATCCTCAGGAAAGGGACTTATCAAGGCCGTCAAGCTCATTCTTCTCTGCAGATCCTCTCAAGCTCTGTCGATTGGATGGAGGAGCATCGCTGCACAGCTATTTTCTGGTCTCTCCGAGAAGTTAGATCGGGTTGAAGTCCGGGCTCTGGCTGGGTCACATCAAGAACGTTCAGAGACTTGTCCCAAAAGCCACTCCTGCATTGTCTTGGCTGGTGTGCTTAGGGTTGTTGTCCTGTTGAAAGGTGAACCTTTCGCCCCAGTCTGAGGTCCTGAGCATTCTGGAGCAGGTTTCATCCAGGATCTCTCTGACTCTTTGCTTCGTTCAATCTTTTTTCCCTCGATCTTGACTAGTGTCCTAGTCCCGTGTACGCTGAAAAAACATCCCCACAGGCATGATGCTGACACCACCACGCTTCATCGTAGGGATGGTGCCAGGTTTCCTCCAGATTGTGATGCTTGGGATTCAGGCCAAAGAGTTCAATATTGGTTTCATCAAGTACCAGAGAATCTTCCTTTTCATGGTCTGAGAGTTCTTGAGGTCCTTTGGTCAAACTCCAAGTGGGGCTGTCGTCGTGTGCCGCTTTACTATTCCAAGATGGTTGTGTAGCAGTGCGGTCGCGTTCTTTGTTGTGTGTCTGTGTAAATGATCCTGTATTCTTTTGTGTATTTTTCGTACATCTTTTCCTATCACACTTTTCATCCTTCTACAACATATACTCTTCCTGCAAGCGCCGCGCTCACTCAATGTGGAACGGATTTCTATTATTGACTTAACCTTTATCTGGAATCTCCAGTTGAAACTTAGCTATCCAGCTAACTATCTACTTGCTATTAGCCATCCGTTTAGCGGTAATTCCACCCATAACATCGGATATCTACTTCCCGATAACTGATTCACCTCTGGACATTAACACACTGTATCGGCAACTAGCTAGCCGGCAACCGATTGGGAAAAATGTTGTCTGTTGCTGGTTGGCTGAATCAACCACTGTCCCAAGAAGCGAAGCACCAGTTATAGCCGTGAGCTAGCCTCGAAGCCAGAGCCCATATCCTATCCCTCTATCCTACCTCTTCTGTCAAACCGGACGGGACCTCCTAGTGTTGACACGGAGCCCCGCCGATCCAACACTACTGTGTCTGCCGACAAAATCGTCTTGATTGGTTTAACAGCCAGTCTTCCCGTTACGACGTCGACCACGAAGACCCATCTGCTAGCCCTGGCCCGCTAGCACATCGACACGCTAGCCATGTGCCTCTTGCTCGCTAGTGCTATAATAGCAGCCCACCTCGCGAAAATACCTCCGAACTCTCCTATTTGCTGTTCACACGACCTTATGATAACTCAGCTATAGAGCTGATGTCTGCTGGAACTGTTCCTTTTTACGGTACCCACGCATCCTGTTTATGTTTAGCACTCAAGCGCCCAAACCAGCTTGTTGTCTTAGCTCCATCTCGAATAAAACACCTTGTGATTGCCTTTAATGCCCTCTCTTCCCATAGTCAATATGTCATGCTTTATGCTGTTTTCAGTTCATTTCTTCATGTACTACTTTCACTGTAGATTCCCCCAGCCCAGCTCAACTACATTAGATAGCTCCTATTGTCCCCAACCCCCGTAAACGCGGCATCCGACTCAATCGGTGCCTCTCAGTGATGCCGAAAAAATTTCCTTCTTTTCATCATTAACCCAACGCTTTAGGTTTACCTCCACATGTACTCATATCCGTCCATATCCTTGTCTGTACATATGCCCTGAATCTATTCTACAACGCACTGGAATCTGCCCCCGTTTTTTCCTCTGTAACTCAACGCACTGGGGAGGCGAGAAGATCAGTACTTAAAGCCGTTAGCCCGTATTTCTTATTCTACTCCTACTCTGTTTCCTCTGGTGATAGTAGAGGTTAAACCCAGGCCCTGTAGCCCCCCAGTATTAATCACTCCTACTCTCCCAGCGTTATCATTTGTTGACTTCTGTAACCGTAAAACCTTTGGCTTCCTTGCACGTTAACAATTCCGAAATAGCCATCCTCTCCCTAAGTTTGAGTTGATTCACGTGCGTTAGCACACTCCGCAACTCCTGGATGGTTTCTAGCAGTGTCTGAATCCTGGCTGATGGAAGGCGCACCAGTAATATGTCCATCTCCAACTACACATTTTCCATCTCGATAGAACTTGCCAAAGGGGGTGGGGTTGCAATCTAACTGTATATAGAGCCTGCATAGCTCTATTGTACTATCCAGGTCTGTTCCCAACACGTTTGAGCTTCTACTTCTAAAAATCTAACCTTTCCAGCAATAAATCTCTCACTGTTGCAGCTTGCATAAAACAGAAGACAGCCCTCCTCAGCCCGAGAGCTGTGCCCTGAACACCATATGTGAACTCTGATCGCCCCCCATCTATCCTCAAGTTTCGTACCTGCCTTGGTGACCTACTGGATATGCTTTACACCATGACCCGGCCACCTGCAATCTCTAACTAGATGCCCTTAATTCTCACACAAATTCATCAACGTAACCTACCATGTACACCCCAGTCTGTAAACCATGGGCACCCTCATAGATATCATCCTGAGCAAATATAACCCTCTAAATAGACCTCTCGCTGTCCTTCAAACCAGGATCATCAGCGATTACTGCCTGCTGTCCCGTATGATGGTCCGCGGTTCAAACGGACCAACGTCTCGTCACTAGTCAAAACGCTCTCTAGAACACACTTCAGCGAGCAGGCCTTTCTAATTGACCTGGCCCGGGTTTATCCTGATTGATATTGACCTCATTCCCGTCAGTAGTTAGGATGCCTGGTTGTTCCTTTACAAGTGCTTTCCTCTCAATTCTTAACTAAGCAGCCCCATTCAACAAAAAGTATCTCAGACTTGACTTGCCCTTGACTAGCGACAAAAAAACATCATGTGTCGTACTGCATTAGCATTCGAACAGCCCCCGCGATATGTCAACCTTTGTAGGGAAGTCAGGAACCAATATACACACTCAGTATTAGGAACAGGCAGAAAGCTTAGCTTTTTCAAACAGATGTGACATCCTGTAGTCACTAACTCCGAAAAAGTTTTGGGGCAACTGTAAAGTTCCATGGAAAATTTTGAGCATCTCCTCCAAACTGCCCCACTGCACTGAGACTAAGGAAACACTATCCCCACAGATAATATCTACAATAATCGATACTTTCCCAAACAGCAATCTTGCTTCTGCTGCCTATGCTTTCCAACATGGCTAGCCGGGACTACCCCGTACACCAGCTCTGCACCCTCCGCTGCAAACGTGGCCCATGTGCTCCCCCACCGGGCCCCCCCCACCCCACAACTTTCCTCCTTCACAACAAATTCAGGACAGCTGATGTTCTGAAAGAGCTTGAAAATCTTGACCCCTACAAATCATACTGGGCCTTAGACATCTGTACCCTTTCTTTCAAAATTAGCCGCCGAAATTGTCACAGAGACCCTATTTACTCTAGCCTGTTGTTTTTTTCCCCAAACGCTCTCTTTCGTAATGTCCTGAGATCCCCATAGATGAGACAGCTGCCGCGGTCCATCCCCCTCTTCAGAAGGGTGTGCACTCATGATACCAGACTGTTAGACCTGATATTCCATCCTGCCCTGCCTTTCAAAAGTGATTTGAAAGCCCAAGTTAACAAACAGATCAATCACCGTCCCATTTCGAATCCCACCGTATCCTCCTCCGCTATGCAATCCGTGTTTCCGAGCTGGTCATGGGTTGCAACATCAGCACGCTCAAGATCCTCAACGATATTATAACCGCGATCTGATAAACGACAGTACTCTGCGTGAAAGCCATCTCCATCGACCGTGGCCTAGGCTTTTCGACTCTGTCAACCACCCGCATTCTTTATTGGCAAGACTAAATAGGCCCTCGTGTCTCTCTATTACTTGACTGCTTCGCGCTGCTTTCAACAACTACTTCTCAGATAGAGGTTTCAATGTTATCAAATCGCGAGGCCTGTTGTCTGGACCTCCTGGCCGTCCTCTATGAGGGGTGTCGACAGGGTGTCAAGTTCTCGTGCCGACTCTATTCTCCTGTGTATATCAATGATGTCACGTCTTGGCTGGCTGTGCCCGCTCGTATCCACCTCTATGGCGGACAAACAAAAACACAACATTCTGTATACATACTGGCCCTTCATTGGACAGCTGTGGTTACAAACCTCCAAACGAGCTTCAACGCCATACACAACACTTCCTTCCGTAGCCTGCCAACTGCTCTTGAAACACTAGTAATACTAAATGCATGCTCTTCATCGCGAACGCTGCTTGCACCCGACTAGAATCAACTACTCTCTGACTGGTCCTGACCTAGAGTATGGTTGACAACTACAAATACCTAGGAAGTCCTGGTTAGACTGTAACTAATCCTTCCAGCACTCACATTAGCTCATCTCCATTCAAAAAGTTAGATCTAGTAATTCGGCTCTTGGCCTATTTCGCAACAAAGCCTCCTCGACTCATGCCTGCCAAACATGCCCTCGTAAGAACTGTCTAGCCTACCGGATCCTTGACTTCGGCGATGTCATTTACGAATTAGGCCTCCAACACTCTACTCAGCCAAATTGGATGTAGTCTAATCACAGTGTCAATCCGTTTTGGTCACCAAAGCCTCCCATATACCTACCCAACATTTGTGACCTGTACAGCTCTTGTTGGCTTTGCCCTCACTACATATTCGTCACAAAACCCACTGGCCTCAAGGTCATCTATAAATCACTGCTAGGCAAATCCCCATATTATCTTATCTCACTGGTCACCATAGGCACAACACCCACCGCCGTTAGTCTGCGCTCGCCCAGGTATATCTCGACTGGTCATCCATGACCCAAAGCCAAACACCTCCATTGGCCGCCATTTCCTTCCAGTTCTCTGCTGCTGCCACTGACTGGAACGACCTTCAAAAATTCTCTGAAGCTGGAGACTCGTATCTCCCTCACTATAACTTTAAACGCGTCCGTTGTTCAGAACAGCTTAACCGATCACTCCACCTGTACAACACAGCTCATCCATTCTGAAATTAGACCCACCGCAACTACCTCATCCCCATATGTGTTATTTTATTTGCTCATCTTTGCACCCTCATACTCCTAATTGCAACATCATCTTTTGCACATCTATCATCCCGTGTTAATACGAAATTGTAACTATTGTATGCACCATGTCCATATGTATTTGCATTATCCCTCCATAACTTACTACATTGGCACACACTGATTATATATATTTGTTCTGTTTGTATTTTTGACTATGTTTGTGTTACCCCCGTATGTAACTCTGTGTTGTTGTTTTTATCGCACTGCCTTTGCTTTATCGTGGCCAGGTCGCAGTTTTGTAAATGAGAACATTTGTTCTCAACTGGCCTGTTACCATGTTCAATAAAATTACTGAGGAGTGGGCTTCCGTCCTGGCCCTCTACCATAATGGCCTGATTGGGTGGTAGTGCTTGCAGGCATGGTTGTCCTTTTGAAGTTTCTCCTATCTCTACCGAAGGAACTCTGGAGCTCTGTCAGAGTGACCATGCTGCTTCTTGGTCACCTTCTTTGACTAACTTCCTTCACCCCCGCATGCTCACTTTGGCCAGGCGCCTGTCTACTAGGAGAGTCTTGGTGTGTGTGTGTATATATATCTCAGTTGATCGTAAGTATTCATTAAAACTCTTTTTCACCACTCCACATAAGTGTCTTGTTACAACAAACTATAGTTTTGCAAGTCAATGAACAGTAATTTTTTTCCAACAATTGTTTACAGACAGATTATTTCACTCTAATTCACTGGTAATCACATGCAGTGGGTCAGAGAAGTTACATTCACTAGTTGACTGTGCCTTTAAACAGCTTGGAAAATTCCAGACTGATGTCATGGCTTTAGAAATCTTCTGATATCTAATTGACATCATTTAGTCTAATTGGAGGTGTGTTTGAGTAATTGGAGGCGGCAGGTAGCTTAGGGGTTTAAAGAGCGTTGTGCCAGAACCCGGGAAGTCGCGGGTTTCAAAACCCCCCGAGCCGACTTTTTTAAAACCCTCCCGTTCCCTTGAGAAAGGGCACTTAACCCTAATTCTCCTGTAATTCGCTCGGGATAAACGTTTTCAAAAATTTCTAAAGTAAATGTACTTTTGGATAAATTTTCAGGCCTCCAAAAACCCCAGTCCCTCTGCTTGACATCATGGGAAAATCAAAAAAAAATCAGCCAAGCCCTCAGGAAAAAAATTGTAAAACCCCCAAATTTTGGGGTTTCTCCTTGGGCAATTTTAAAATCCTAAATTTTCCCCACGTTTTCTGTAAACGGGAAAAGTATCCCAAGTATAAAACCCCAGGGGCCCACACAGCCGTCTACCGCCAGGAAGAACGTTTGGTCCCCTTTAGAGATGAACGTTTTTTGGGTTTGGCAAAAGTGAAAATCACCCCAAAAAAACAAAAAGAACCTTGTGAAGATGCTGGGGGGAAACGGGTCAAAACTATTTATTTTCCCAGAAAACCGTTCCTATATCGCCCAAAACCTAAAAGGGCCACTCAGAAAGGGGAAAAAGAAAGGCTAAAAACCGCCAAAAAAAACCCAGACTAGGGGTTTTGAAACTGCCAGGGGGAAAAAAAGGGACTTTTTGGGAGAAATTTTCCTCTGGCTGAGGGAAAAAAAAATATAATTTTTTTGGGCCAAAATAAACCAAATCGTTATGTTTGGAGGAAAAAGGGGGATTTTTTGCAAACCGAAAAAATTTCCTTTCCAACCGCAAAAAGCCCAGGGTGGCAGCATCTTCTGTGGGGGTTTCTTTCCCTGCAGGAGGATTTGGTGAAATTTCACAAAATGGGAAGGGCCCATCTTTAAAAGGGAAAATGATGGGGTTTTAAAATTGAAGCAAAAATCTAAAGATTCAGCCCGGAGATAAAGCTTGGTCCCAAATAGGTTTTCCCAAAATTTGGACAATGACCCCCAAAGCATACTCCAAAGTTTGGCAAAATGGCTTAAGGACAACAATCAAGGTAAGTGGAGTGGTCCATCACAAAGCTCCTGACGCTGCAATTCTATAGAAAATAGTTGGCAAACTGAAAAAGCGTGTGCGAGCAAGAGGCCTACAAAACCTGACAGCAGTAACACAGCTTCTGTCAGGAGGATGGGCCCAAAATTCACCCACTTATTGTGGGAAGCTTTTGGCAGCTACGCCGACACTTTTGACCTCCAATTAAACAATTGTAAAGGCAACGTACCAATACTATCTGATTGTATGTAAACATCTGACCCACTGGGAAATGCTGATGAAGGAAATAAAAGCTGAAATAAATCATTATCTCTACTTATAATGATCTGACATTTTCACTTAAAATAAAGTTGTGATCCTAAATGAGAACGCAAGACTGGGAATTTTATACTAAGAATAGAATATCAGGAATTGTGTAATACTTGAGTGTTAAATGTATTTGGCTAATTTGTGTGTACACTTCCTGACTTCCTACTGTGCATTGGTGTAGTGTGTACTTTTGTAATGTTTATTATTTGTTGTCCAATTCCGTATCTACCTGATATATTAAATGAGATCATGTGTTTTGACTTTGACAGAAGCCTCACAGAGCTGAATATCAGCTACACCTGAAATGTCTACCTGCTTTAGCTCATGTTCCCTCTTATTTTTTTGTTATTTTTTATTTCACCTTTATTTAACCGAGGTAAGCCAGTTGAGAACAGGTTTCTCATTTGACAACTGCGACCTGTGACAGATAAAGCAGAGCAGTGCAATAAACACAACACAGAGTTACATATGGTGTAAATATCATAACAGATCCAAAATACAAACAGAAAATATATATACAGTGTGTGCAAATGTAGGCAAGTTAATGGAGGTAAGGCAATAATGGGCTATAGTGTCAGAAATACGTCAATAGTATTAACACTGTTAATGCTAGATGTGCAATAGATTATGTGGCAAATGGAGATACTGGGTGTTGCCAAAGAGCAAATAATAACAATCTATAGATGAGGTAGTTGTGTGAGACTAATTTCAGAATGGGCTGTGTACAGCTGCGTTGATCGTTACGGGTGTTTCTCTGCAACTGATGCTTAAAGTTATTGGAGAGAGATAGAAAGTCTCCATCTTCAGAGATATTTTTTTGTAATTCGTTCCAAGTCATTGGCAGCAAGAGAACTGGAAGGATTGCGGCCACAGGAGGTGTTGGGCTTTGGAATGAAAAAAAACCGTGAGATGTAAACTGCTGGAGGCGCAGACTACGGGTGGGTGCTGCTATGGTTACCAATAGCCCTAAGATAATGCGGGGATTTGCCTAGCAGTGATTTATAGATGGCCTGGAGCCAGTGGTTTGACGAACGAACATGTAGTGATGACCAGCCAACAAGAGCGTACAGGTACACAGTGGTGTTAGTGTATGGGGGCTTTGGAAGACAAAACGGATGGCACTTGTGATAGAACTACATCCAATTTGCTGAGTAGAAGTGTGTGAGGCTATTTTGGTAATATGACATTGCCAAGTCAAGGATCGGTAGGATAGTCAGTTTTAACGAGTGCATGTTTGGCAGCATGAGTGAAGGGAGCTTTGTTGGTCGAAATAGGAAGCCGCTTCCTAGATTTAACTTTTGGATTGGAGATTCTTTATGTGAGTCTGGAAGTTGATTTTTACAGTCCTAACCAGACACACTAGGTATTTGTAGTTGTCCACATAACTCTAGGTCAAGACCGGCCGTCGAGAGTTGGTGATTCTAGTCGTGTGGGCCGGGTTTCCAGCAGCGTTCGATTGGAAAAGCATGCATTTTAAGTTTTTACTAGTGTGTTACGAGCAGTATGAGGCTACTGAAGGATTGTTGTAAATGGCATTGAAGCTTGTTTGGAGGTTTTGTTAACACAGTGTCCAATGAATGTCTAGATGATGTATACAAAATGGTAGTCGTCTGCGTATAGGTTGGAATCTGAGAGTTCCCACCTAGCGCAAGAGCGACATCATTGATATACACGTGAGAAAAGTGGCGGCCCAAGAATTTGAACCCTGTGGCTACCCCCATAGAGACTGCCATATGTCCAGACACCAAGGCCCTCCGATTTGACACACTGAACTCTATCCTGAGAAGTAGTTTGGTGAACCGGGCGAGCAGTCATTTGAGAACCAAGTCTATTTAGTACATCCAATAAGATGCGCTGTGTCTGACAGTAGTCGAAAGACCGTTGGACAGGTCGATGAAGACGGCTGCACAGTACTGGTCTATTATCAATCGCGGTATAATATCGTTTATGACCTTGAGCGGGCGGAAGTGCACCCGTGACCCAGGCTCGGAAACCGGATTGCATACGTAGAAAGTACGGTGGTATTCGAAATGGTGCGGTGATCTGTTTGTTGAACTTGGGCTTTCAAATACTTTCGCAAAGGCAGGCATAGGATATAGGTCTGTCGCAGTTTGGATCTAGAGTGTCCCACCAACTTTGAAGAGGGGGATGAACCCGCGGCAGCTTTCAATCTCTGACTCTGGGGATCTCAGACTTATATGAAGAGAGGTTGGAAACAGAACTAGTATATGGGTTGCGACCAATTTCGGCGTCCCCCCCCCCCCTCGGCGGCTTAGTTTTAGAAGCAGAGGGTCCAGCTTGTCTAGCCCAGCTGATTGTGTAGGGTCCAGATTTTGAGCGCTTTCGAAAACGATCAGCTGTCCTGAATTTGTGTGAAGGAGAAGCGGGGGAGCCCAGGTACCCACCCCGCAATTAGCAGCAGAGGGTGCAGAGTTGTGGCCTGGTTAAGTGGTAGCCAGATGGGAACGCATGGCCGAGCATGTAGCACAATGCTTAGTTGAAAGTTCTCGATTATTGTAGATTTTATCGGTGGTGATAGTGTTTCCCTAGCCTCAGTGCAGTGGGCAGCTGGGAGGAAGTGCCTCTTATTCTCTCCATGGACTTTAGTGGTCCCAAAACTTTTTGGAGTTCGTGCTACAGGATGCAAATTTCTGTTTATGAAAAAGCTAGCCTTTTGCTTTCCTGACTGCTTGTGTATATTGGTTCCTAACTTCCCTTAAAAGTATGGCATATCGCGGGGGCTATTTGATGCTAATGCTGTACACTCCACAGATGTTTTTTGTGCTGGTTCAAGGGCAGTCCCAAGTCTGAGGAGACCCAAGGGCTTATATCGGTTCTTAGTTTTTAAGTATTTTTTGAGATGGGCATGTTTTATTTAAGATTTAGAGAGGAAAATTACTTTTAAGGAACAACCATGCATCCTCTACTGACAGCAGATTTTTGAGATCTATATCCCTCCAGGATACCTGTGCACAGGATCAATTAAGGAAGGCCTGTCTCGCTAATTTTTTTAGGGAGCGTTTCAGACAGTGAATAGGTGTGGTTCGGTTGAAACCCGCAGGACCCGTTACGGGACGCAGGAATACGGCAGTGATCGCTGAGATTCCTGGTTGAAGACAGCTTTGGTGTAATTTGGAGGGTATGTTAGTCAGGATGATATCTATGAGGTATAACCATGTTTTACGGATTTAGGGTTGTACCTGGTAAGGTTCGTTGATACTTTGGCGTGAGGTTGAGGGCGCATCTAGCTTGGGATTTGTAGGATTGCTGGGGTATTAGCTATCCCAATTTAGTCACCAAGTAAAGGAGAACGTTATCAAACTCTGAGGATAAAATGGGGGGCATCAATTCACATATGGTGTCCAAGGGCACAGCTGGTGGGTGGAGGGGGGTCCTGTATGTCAAGCGGCCAACAGTGAGAGACTTATATTCTGGAAAGGGTTGATTTTTTAGAAGTTGAAGCTCAAACTGTGTTGGGCACAGACCTGGATAGTAATGATTCAGAGCTCTGCAGGCTTATCTCTACCAGTAGATTGCACCTACCGTTTATGCAATCTAACTCTATCAGTAGATGCAACAACACTGTTTATGGAATATTAGCTCACAAGGTATTGTGGTGCTCCTGCACCCGAATATAATTAACTTACCCAAAACAGGCACCACAAAATTAGTACTTTTTTCAGTCAAAAACACTGAATTCGATGAATTGGAAAAAATACAAATTATTTTTAGAGAATAAAAGATGTGCCTGAATGTCAAGACAATAACTGTGCTTTCCGTTTCTGCTTTAATTACTACGTGCCAACTCAGGTATAAGTCCGGTAACATCACCAGTGAGGGACAAACAAGCCTAGCCGCTCCTCCACACTAATTTTCCAAAACCTACAGTCAGTGGGTCCTGATTGTGACAGTGAGCCGCAGTTTGCAAACTGCAAGGATCCAGAGATGGCACAGTGAAGCTGGAAGACTGGTAGTCAAACACTGGAGCTGTAATGTCCACCGTGTAAAGATGAAGAAGAGGAGGGATAGATTGTGAAATCTGTATTCTCATGGTAAGAGCAGGTTTCTCTCTACCTAAGTTTTGTTTGTTCAACTTCTCACTATGGTCATGTAAAAGTTGCAGATTGCACTGTTTTCATGAGGGCATTGAGATTGCTGCGCCCACCCAGTACCAAGCCAGAAGAGGGACTGGTTTCCTCTCTATGTTTCTCCCTAGGTTCGCTGCTTTATACTGAATTTTTAGTAGCCGCTGTGCTCAAAATCTGCATTGCTTGATCTTTCGTGATTTTAAGGAAGTGTTTGCGGTAAAGCACTTTGTGACTATTGCGGATGTACAAGGGTCTTCATAAATAAATGTGATTGACGATGTACATTACCAGTCAAGAAGTTTTTGGACACACCTACTATTCAAGGGTTTTTTAATCTTTAATTGTACTAGATTTCCTACGATTCTACATTGTGTAATAGTAGTGCAGACATCAAAGCTATTCACACAACACATATGGAGATCGTTGAGTAACCAAAACAGTGTTACACATGCTCAACAATAAGATCTTATACGTTTAGGTTCTTCTAAGATACCCACCCTTTGCCTTGATACACAGCTTTGCACACTCTTGGTAATTCTCTCAACCTCTTCTCGAGGTAGTCCACGCTGGATGGCCTTATATCAAAAGTTCATTTGTGGCAATTTCTTTCATTCTTAGATGCCATTTGATCCAATTAAGAGTGTTTTGTGACATAGGTAGGGGTGGTATACATAGATTGCCCTATTTTGGTAAAAGACCGAAGTCCATAATTCTGGCCTATAACAGCTCAATAATCAAAAGAGCAAACGACAGTCCATATTACTTTGAGGACATGAAGGTCAGTCAAATCTCTGGAAAATTTCAAGAACTTTTCAAGTTTAATCCAAGGGCTTCTGGAAAAAACCATCAAGCGCTTAATGAATCAGCGCTCGTCCTCACGAGGACCCGCCACAGGTGAGGAGCCCAAGTTGTACCTCTTGCTTCAGAGGATAGTATCATAGAGTTACCTAGCCTCAGAATTGCAGCCCAAATAAAATGATTCATAGTTTCAAGTAACAGACACATCTCAACATCAACTATTCAGCAGGAGACTCTGTGAATCAGGCATTCAAGGTTGAATTGCTTGAAAGAAACCACTACTGAGGAACACGATATATAGAAGAGACGTACTATGGGCATCAAGAACCTGGAGCGCAATTTGGACCATTTTAGACTGGTGGAATCTGATCCATTGGTCTGGATGAGTCCCGAATGTTGATTTTTGGGGGGTGTTTCACAGCCTGGTCTTTGTGAGACACAGAGTGGTTGACCGGAATGAACTCATGCGTGTAGTATTCCGCACAGTCAGCATTGGAGGGAGATGTGTGGGGTGCTTTGCTGGTGACCTGTCTGTGATATTTTTAAGAATTACAAGGCACACTTTAACCATGCAATGGCTACTCATACCACATCATTCTGCAGTGATACGCCCGTTCCATCCTGGTTTTTGCGCTTAGTGGGAACATGACCCAACACACCTACAGGCGATGTTAATTGCTATTTGACCACGAAGGAGAGTGATGGAGTTGCTGCAATCAGATGACCTGTCCTCCACAATCATCTGACTCAAACCAATTCAGATGATTTGCGATGAGTTGGACCACAGGAGTGAAGGAAAAGCAGCCAACCAGTGCTCAGCATATGTGGTAACTCTATCAAGACTGTAAGGAACAGCATATCCAGTGTGAAGTTGATTGAGCGAATGGGCCAAGAGTTGTGGAAGCTGGTCAAGGAAAAAGGGTATCTACTTTGAGACTCTAAACTATAACATATATTTTGATTTGTTTAACGACTTTTTTTTGGTTACTAGCATGATTCCATATGTGTCTATTTTTATAGTTTAGTATTGTCTTCACTATTATTCCTACACGGTTAGAAAATAGTAAAAATAAGGATACAAGAAAACCCTTGAATTATTAGGTTGTGTCAACTTATGACTGTACTGTATATTAACAACCACTGGACTGGTCTCTTCTGATGTTAGTTCACGACCAGGAGACCAGGTTTGAGACTTTCTCACATCCATAGAGCAACAGCAGGAAGCTCACGAGCTAAGAGGTCTCAACTCCCGCACTGCCACATTGTTCAGGATATTTTTCCAATTCCTATCAACGTTACAATGCCACCTACAAATTACACACAGGAGAGAATCTGTATTTCTGCTGCACTGACTGTGGGAAAGAATTTCAACACATCAACTACGGCTAAAACGTCATCAGAGAACACACCAGGAGAGCAAGCCCTTACTTCTGCTCTGACTGTGTGGTGATTTTCTCTCGACTCTGGGGCAACTTAAAACAACATGAACCTTATACACCACATGGAGAGAAGTGGTCACTTATCTCCTGTCTCTGACTGTGGAAACTGTTTCTCTCGCACTGGAGGTCTTTAAAATACTTAACTTAATATCATAGCGGAGAGAGTTGCCTTATTTCTGCTTCTTACTGTGGAAAATGTTTTTAAATCATCAGCTTAACTAAAAAGTTCACCAGAGAACAACACCAGGCGAGAAGCCTTACTCTCCTGCTCTTGACTGTGTACAGAGTTTCTCACTCAACTGGGCCACTTAAAACAACATTGAACAGTATACATACAGTAGACGAACATTATTTCTGCTCTTAACGTTGGCAAAGGTTTTTATATCCTCAGCTGAACTAAAAGTTCATCAGAGAAACACACCACGAGAGATGAGAATCCTTCCTTCTGCTCTTGACTGTGTAAGAGTTTCCTCCTCAACTGGGTGACTTAAAAACAACATGAACTATATACACACAGGGGAAAAGCCCTGAACGCATGCTCTGACTGTGTAAAATGCTTTACAACATCAACTAATCTAAAATGTCATCAGAGAACACACACAATGAGAGAAGCCTTACTTCTGCTCTGACTGTGGGGTGAGTTTCTTCTCATCTGGAGCCACATTAAACGACCTGCAACGTAGTGCACAACAGAGAGAAGCCGTTCTTCCTGCTCTGACTGTGGAAAGAGTTTCTCATCGGACTGGCGGATTTAAAAATACATGAACTATAATACACAGGAGAGAGCCCTTAACGCCTGCTCCTGACGTGGAAAGTGTTTCTCTCGTACTGTTGGAATTAAGCGAGACATGACACTATACATCCGTAGGGAAGCTTTCTATTTATGCTCTGAACTGTGATTGTTTTTTTAAAATCAAAATATATCTATATGTCGTCAGAGAACACACACAGGAGAGAAGCCTTACTCCTGTTCCTGACTGTGGGCTGAGTTTCTCTCTAACTAGTGGCGAACTTAAAACGACATGAACGTATACACAGGAGAGAATCCTTATTCCTGCTTCTGACTGTGTCAAATGCTTTACTAACATCAACTTAGCTAAAAGTTTCATCAGAAAAACAACGACACAGGAGAGCAGCCTTATTTTATGCTTCTGACTGACTTTGGAAACATGTTTTAAATCATCAGCTGAGCTAAAAGTTCATCAGAGAACACCACACAGGAGAGAGAGCCTTACCACCTGCTTTGGGAGGACTGTGGAAAGAGTTTCTCTCGATTGGTGCAACTTAAAACACACAAACATATACACACAGGAGAGAAGCCTTTAAATTACTGCTCTGACTGTCGAAAAATGTTGTATAAACATCAGATTAGAGCTAAAAGGTCATCAGAGCACACACACAAGAGCAAAGCCTCATTCAGTTGTCTCATACCACAGTTAAGATGACAGTCCACTTCATTCTCAGCCTCAAACAGGAAGTGTAACCCATGGAATTTGATAACATTAAGAAGAGTAAACACTCTATTGTAATCCTATTGTTTTCTCGTCTATGAGAGACTGTGCGATAGAAAGGGACACGTTATACGATGTTAGCCCTCTCTTGACTTTAATGATCAGTGTTGCACCTTGTCGTTTTGTGGTGTTCTTTAGTTATCTTCTACTGTAAAGATATTGGAAAGGATGACCTTGGATTTGCCCTTCAGGGTATGATATCACTCAGTGACGTTCGATAGAATGACTTGGTGGTGACTGCTTTCCTCTGCAGTTTTTCTGTTGGGAATGATCCTAGTTCGGTACACTCATCGGTACAACACAACGGACATGCAGTCAAGAGTTTTCTTGCAAAAAAAACAAAAAAAAAAGAAAAAAAAAAAAAAAAAAAAAAAAAAAAACAGTCCCCCATGTCCCGAACAGACGCTAGAAACACAACAGTAATTAAATAGAGCCATGACTACATGGAACTCTTCTGCCAGGTAACTCGAAACTAGCAATACAACCAGATTCCAAAACATTTTACAAAAATATACAACGTATGGCACATTTACACAAATTAACAACAGGAACTTTTAGCTCAGCTGATGTTGTGAAGCATTTTACACATCATCATTATTTATAGTACTGTTATCGTCATCAATATTCTACTGTATCATTAGTCCATGTCGCTCCTGTCATTTGTTGTCCATAGATGTATAGTTACTGTATTCTATAATATTCGTACTGTATATGCCGCTCTGTCTTGCCTTGTCCATATTCAGTTGAAGTTTTTCCCCCCCCGGGGCAAAAAAAGTTTACATACACTTAGGTGTAGTCCTTAAACTTGTTTTTCAACCACTTCCACAAATTCTTTTTTAATCCAACAAGTTTTTGGCCAGTCGGTATTTAGGACATCTTATCTTTGTGCATGTACACCAGTCTTTTTATGCGCACAATTGTTTTTTTACGAGGAGAAGCCGAGCGGTTTAATAAGGAGTCATTTTTCGACACACTTGTTTACAGCCGATATTTCACTTATAATTCACTGTATCACAATTCCATGGTCAACTTTACATACAAACTAAGTTTACTGTGTCATTTAAACGAGCTTGTGAATTCCAGAAATGATGTCGATCTGCTTTAGAAGCTTCTGATAGCTAATTACATAATTTGAGTCATAGGGGTGTACCTGTGGATCTATTTCAAGGCTACCTGCAAACTCATGCCTTTTTGCTTGACATCATTGGAACATGAACAAGACTACCCAAAACCTCAGAATAAATTTTTTAGACCCTAAAAGTCCCGTTCCTCCCTTTGGGGCCCTTTTTCCCAAACCTGAAAGGGACCACTTCATTTTGTGGGAAACAAAAGTACGCAAGTAAAAACCCATGGACCCACGCCGCCCTCATAAACCCTCAGGGAAGGGGTGCGTTTTTTTCTCCCAGAGATGAAAGTAAATTTGGGGCAAATCCCAAACCCAGAACAAAAAGCAAAGGACCTTTTGAAAATCTGGGAAGGGAAAAAGGGGACAAAAAAAGTCTATTTCCACAGTAAAATGAGTCTTTATCGACATAAACCCGAAAAGGGGTCACAAAGGAAAACCACTGTCCCAAAAAAACCATAAAAAAGCCGGACTAAAAGGTTTGCAAATTGCACATGGGGGCCAAAAATCGACTTTTTTTGGGAAAATTCCCCTGGGCTGATGAAAAAAAAATAGAACTGTTTGGCCCCTAATAAACCCTTGTTTGTTTGCAAGCAGAAGAAAACCATCCCCCCGTGAAGGGACGGGGTTGGGAGCATCAGGGTGTCGGGGGGGCTTTTTTCTGGGGGGGAGGGGGTGGGGGCACTTCCAAAAAAGGTGGCATCATGGGAAGGAACCCTTATGTGGTAAAATTTTAAGGGAAAATCTCAAGACAAACATCCCGGGAAATTTTAAAAATTTCGCAAATGGGGGTTTTTCCAAATGGAATGACCCCAAGCATACTTTTCCCAAGGGTTTTGGGGAAAAAGGCTTAAGGGCCAAAAGTCAAGGTATTGTGGGGTCCGCCATCACAAAAACCCCTGACCCCCCAAACCTAAAGAAAAATTTGTGGGCAGAATTTTAAAAAGTTGGGGAGCAAGGAGGCCTACAAACCTGACTCAGTTTTCCCAGCCCTGCAGGGGGAAGGGGCCCAAAAATTTACCCAACTTATTGGGAACTTGTGGGAAACCCAAAACCCCACACGTTTGACCCCAAATTAAAAAATTTTAAAAGGGAAAGCCACCAAATACTAATTGAGTGGGATTAAACTTCTGACCCCTGCGAAAGTTTATGAAATAAAAAAAAGCTTAAAAAAAATCATTGTTTTGCTTTCTTTATTCGCTTTCACTTTTTTAAAAAAGTGGTGATCCCAACTTACCTAAGACAGGGGAAATTTTTTCTAGATTAAATTTTTCAGGAATTTTGAAAAACTGAGTTTAAAATTTTTTTTGGGTAAGGGGTAAAGTTTAAAATTCGGCCCTTTAACCCTATGTGAATAAAGGGGGATTATTGTTTTTTAAAAATGTGAAAAAATTTCTAAAAACCCGTGTTTAAATGTTGAGGATTATATGGCTCATTTAAATTTTTAACTTTTTCCCCTTTTTAGCTTTCGACTCTTACCAACTTTTTTGAATAGTTTCCCCCCCCCCCTTTTTTATTGGGACCGCCCAAGATATGAAAAAATATGTCCCTGGTCCAGCCCGAAAGGGCTGGCCAACCCCTTTTAGCCTTTTTTCCTCCTAGGTTTTTTTTTCCCCCCTTTTATTGTACAGCCTACTGATAAATTTAAACTTTCCCTGGGACAAACCGAAGAGGGCTGGCCACCCCCTTTTTAGCCGGTTTTCCCCCTCTATTTGGGTTTCCCCCCCTTTTTTTATTTTCAGGGCCCACTGATTTTGTAAACATATGTCACCCGGGACAGCCAAAAAGGAAATGGCCCCCCTTTGAGGGCCCGGTTCCTCTCTAAATTTTTCTCCCCCCGGGTTTTCCCGCTCATAGGGAGGGTTTTTGTAGCCCTATGTTGTCTCTCCCTGGCTATCAAAGATTTAAAGCCCTACTGTGGTCTCTCTGGGTGGGACACTGCACCCTGACTAATTTTAATGTAGTGCCTGATGATGTATTGTATGTATTTTTTGTGTTTCCTTTTTGTACCCCAGGGAAAAGTAGGGCCCCTGGGGATCCAAAAATACTACATTGTAAATAAAGTTTTCAGATAGAGGGGGATTGAGGATCCCGTTTTTCCAAACCCTTTTGTGTTTTTGGGCCCCTTTTTTGAAAGTGTTTTCAAAGGGTTTTTTAATTTGGGTTAGTGTAAAGGCCAAATTCTTTTTTAAAAAATATTTTTTTTTTTAAACAAGGGTCCTAAAAAACAAAATCAAGGGGAACTTATAGAAAAGTTAGCCTCTCTTTTCTTTACTGATCAGTGTTCCCCCTGGTCGTTTTTGGGGTTTTTTTTTACTTCTACTGTATAAAATATTGAATGACCTTGAATTTTTCCCTTTAAGGTTGAATTTCCCATTTGAGGCGTCTCCCAAAGGAGGCTGATGGGTTTACTGGGTGGGACATTACATTTTACATTTTAGTAATTTAGGAACGCTCTAATCCAGAGGGGACTTAAAATGGCAATTAAAAAGGGTTTTAAAATTCCTTGCTCAAAGGGCACATCTTCATTTTTTTTGTGGGAGTGGAAAAGTAGAAAACAACAAACAAATGGTGTACAAAAAATTAAGGGCACCTGCTCTTTCCATGACCCTAACCCGAATCCCGGGGAACCCGGGGGAAAGCTATGATCCCTTTAAAGATGTAGTTTGGGGTATTTATTATGGGTCCCCATTACTTTCCCGCAAAAACAAGAAACTGCAGTTTGGGGTGGAAAAGAAAACCACCGGACCTTGGGGAATTTTTAAAAAAATTGCCCTTTTCTGATAATCCCGGTTCCTGCTGTTTTTACCCCTGATTTGGGGGGCTAAGGGATGGAGAAAACCATGAGTACATGCATCCATGGGGGTTGTTTAGCCCTTGCAAGGGTGGTGGTGGGGGTGTTTGGGTGGGGTGGGATTTTTAGGACCCATTTTGGGCCCCCTTTTTAAAAGTGGAGCAATGTTTTAATTTCCCAGGTTTTCTAAAAATTTTTTACCAATCAGGGGCATCCCCTTTATTTGGGAGCATGGATCCATCTGCAAAAAACATGCTCAAAAAAAAAGGGAACACTTAACCCCCCATCCTAGTTGAATGAATGGGAAAAAATCTTATTAAATACTTTTTTCTTTACCTAGTTTTAAAAGTGCTGACAACAAAATCACACAAATTTATCAAAGGGAAAAAAAATGTTCAACCCAAAGGTGTCCCGGTTTTTGGGGTCCAAACCCCAAAATTTAAAATAAAACCCCACTACAGGCTGTCCAACCCCTTTTAAAGTAAAGTCCTTAAAAAAAAGTCAAAATGGGGTCAGTAAATGTGGGTTGGGCCCCCAAAGGGCCCGTTTTGGCCCCCCTACAACAAACCCGGGCTGCCCGATTTAAATTTGGGGGTGGGCTCCTTAGGGGTCTCCTCCAGACCCGGACTAAAGCTTTCCCCCAATTTCCCGGGCAGTCGTTTGGGGCAAAGTTCGTTTGGGGATGGGGGGCGGGCAGAGTCCCAGGAAAGTGCTCATTTGGGTTCCCGTCTGGGGAAAGGGCCCGGCCGGTCCCCCTGCATCAATGCCTTCCCTTCCCGGGAAAAACTTAAAACACTCCAGCCACCAAAGGGTTTTAGGGATTGTCTTGCTTAGAAAGGAAAACCCCGGGCCCCCCGCACCAGCATAGGTCTCAAAAAGGGGGCTGAGGATCTCATCTCTGTACCTATTGGCCCGTCAGGCCCACCCCTGGGGACACTGGGGGCTGTGCGGCCCCCCAAAGAAAAGCCAAACCCCCCAACCCTGACTGACCCACCGCCAAAACCCTTTATGCTGGGGTGTTTTTCAGGCACAGCCCGTTCTCCCCGGCGTCTCCAGACCCTTTTTGTCACGTCTGTCACGTGCCCCATTTTGAACCTGCTTTCAAACTTGAAGAGCACCGGGCGCCCCTGGCAATTTGCCCAAACCCTTTTTTGTTTTGTTCTCTGGCAAAAGCCAAACTTCCTGCACGGTGTTTTTGGGGTGTAAGGGCCAAACCCCCCCCTTGGGGGACGTCGGGCCCCCATACCACCCTCATGGAGTCTGTTTCTGAAACCCTTTGGCAGACACAAGGGGAATTTGTGGTCTGCTGGGGTCATTTTTCAGGGGGTCTGGCAGTCTCCTACTCTCCTCCCCTTTCAAAGGGGGAAGGGACGTTCCTGCTGCTTGGGGTTTTTTGCCCCCCACGGCCTCCTTTCCCCGTCTCCTTTTGTCCCGGCCTGTCCCCCTGGTTAACGCCCTTTCCCCTGCTCTGGACACTACCTGACAGACATAGCAAAAACCCTTTTTGCCACAGCTTTGCATTGAGTGGGATCCTGGTGAGCTGCACTACCTGAGGCCACTTTTTGGGGTTTGTAGACTCCTCTCTGCCCCACCCCTAAGTGGGAAAAAACCCCCAGCCCTTTAAAAGTGACCAAAACATCCGCCAGGGAAGCAAAAGACTGAGAATTTTTTTTGTGTCACCCCCCTGCAAACCACTTTTTTATTGGGGGGGTCTTGCTAATTGCCTATAATTTCCACCTGTTGTTTATTTTCCCTTTGCACAAACCACATGTGAAAAAATTTGTCAATCGTGTTGCTTCCTAAGTGGCAGTTTGATTTAAAAAGATTTGGGTTTCTTTGGGGTTTTCTTGTGTTGTTTAAAATGTTTTCCCTTTTTTTTTTTCGACCGTGGGAGATTTTTTTTTAGCAGGGTTATGCCCCATTCAACAACCTTGTCCCAGGGAAAGGTTTCCAGAACCTTTACAGTGAATTCAGCTTACTGGTGGCCGGGCCCAGTCCCAATCTCAATCCCAAATTTTGCCCTCTTTGGGGGGAGATTGGGAAAAACTATTTTGGAGTAGAGATCCCTCCCAGCCCAACCCGACACAACCCGTGGGAACCTTTTCCGTCAACCTGGGCCAGCATCCCTTGGGGGAACGCTCTCAAAACCTTGGGGAGTCCATGCCCTACAATTGAGGCTATTCTGAGGACCAAATGGGGGTTTTCACTAAAATTTAGGGAAGGGGTTTTCCCAATGTTTTGTACCTCAGTGTATTCAGATAAAGATGGTGGTTATCAGTTTTTTCAGCATTATTTGGGTGGGTTATTTTTATTAAAAAAAAAACTTTTATTTTATAAAAAAGGGTAAAGAAAACGACACTTTTTTTTTTTAAATTAAACTTTTTTAAAAATTTGATTAATTTTTTTTTATTCATTGATTATGAATGTTTTGGGTAACTGTATTGAAATTTAAATTTATCTGGGGGCAAAGGGGCCTAGGGGGTTAAAAGTGGGTTGGGGCCGTAACTGAAAATCGCTGTTTTTTAATCCTGACCAACATATTTTAAAAAACCCGTCGTTTTTGCCTTTATCAGGGGAATTAACCCTAATTGTTCTGAAATTTTCTTTTGGATAAGAGCAAACTGCTAAATGAATCAAAAGTAAAAGAAAAAAAACTGTTTGTACCCTTAATTTGTCTGGGGGCCCCCTCTTTTTGGGGTTTTAAATTTAAAAGAAACCAAAATGTTTTAAATTTAAATAGTTAGTGGGCTATATATGAAAAAAAAAAACCAAAAAAAAAGGGATCCCATTCACATTCTCTCAAAAAAATGACCTATACTGTAAAATTTCAAGACCCAAAATTACCTCCCTTTTTTTACCCCGGCCAGAAGGGGCAGGGCCTAGTGGCAGACTTTTGTAGCTGCCCGTTGTTAGTTTCCTGGGAGTTTCCATGCAATAAAAGGGATGTCCGATCGCTAGTGTTTAGGGGGTATAGGCTTCTACATTTATGCAAAAGTTTTTGCTTTTGTCTGTCGGGGGATGTGTTTTTTCCCGGGTTTTCTAAATAAAATAAACCCGGGGGGAATGGGGACGCTCCTTGAGTTTTGTGCCCCGGGGGCCCCCGCGACATGGTCAAAAGACGCAAAGAGACGCATTTGGGACTCCGTGTGGGAAAGGGCAGCTTTACAAAAAAGTACCCTCGTAGTACAAAGAAAACCCATTCCCATTGTCTATGATTTTTTGGGTTTACTACCAAGGCAGGAAAATACTAGGCACCCGGTGCCAAAAACCATTGGGGATTTTCCCGCCAAATGTAGTGCCCCCAAAAAACATTTAGTACCCGGGGGTATCTTTTTTATTGTAATACCTGTCAGGGAAATACCATGGGGGGGTTTCCCAAAACCAAAGGGGTTTTCCTGACATGGTTTCTGAAACAAAAAAAAACCGATTTTTTTAAAAAATTATACTAGGGGCCAAAAAACATGGAAAAAAAAACTGCCAATGTTCATAAAAAAGGACACAAAATTTGATTATTGGAACATTGGGTACATTCAGCAGGTGGGAAAAAAACGGGAAAACCCTTTTAAAGTATTTTCCCAAGGGCTGTGGTCACCATTCATGTAATACAATTTAAAAATATCCCAATGGTAAAATTTGGGGGGCCCATTTCATAAAGGGGGTTTTACAGGTACATTTTTTTCCCATTTTAATCTTATCCAAACCAGATTTTAAATTTTCAATATAAGGGGGGGTTTGGGAACTAGGTTTTTTGGGCTCCAGTCAAGTTTGCTGAGTTTTAGCTAGTCTGCGGGGCCCGAAAATAATTTTGCCTATTAAAAAAAACCTATAGCTGCCCAAAAATTTAAAAGTCCTACACAGTGAAAGCTACACTACATTTAACCCCTGGTTAGGGGGGCTAAAACAATTCAATGACCCTAACATAAAAATGTCCATCTGATTAAGTGGGAAAAACAACCAAAGTCTATTTTTAATATCCTAATGTTTTTTTTAAATTTTCTTGTTTTTTCCAGTTTTCAAACCATTTTGTCTTTTTTTTGGGAACGAAACTGTCCCCTGTTTCGAAGAGTTCAATCTGAGATGTTTTATGAATCAAAACATTGGTTTCTTTCAAAGTAATTTAGAATCGGGCGCAGAAAAGGGGGTAGGCCCAAAGGGGTGAACAAACCCCGTGTGTTTTACAGTGGCCCTTTTTTAAAGGACATTTGTATTATTTTTGAAACCTTTTTTTAAATAGGCAGTTTTTATTCCCAATTTCCAAATCCACAAGGAGTTTTAAAACCATATTTAAAAAGAGCGTCTGTAAATGACTCAAATGTAAAAATTTGTACTTTTTGTTTTTTTGCCCTCACATCCCCTTATTCCTTTTTCAAAGGCTGGGGTTTCTTGTTGATTCCCCTGTTTTTCCCTGTTAGGGCAAAAACTAAAAAACGCACCCCCTTTTTTTCCCATTTGGGCCAAAGGGTTGGGAAACACTGTGTACATTGCAAAAATTTTTATGATGCAAATTTTTTGCAATTATCATTTTCCTTTTTTGCATCATCACACTTTGGGTTTCTCTGTACTGAAATCTTTTAAACTTAATTGCTAAAAATTTCAAAATTTTTTGCCGTTTTTAAATTTAAAATGGGAAATAATGAAAAAATACAACCTTTTTATCTTGTTTTTTAAACATCCCCTTTTTAGCCCCACCCTCCATTAAAGGGGAGTTCACTATTTACAACTTGAAGTCCCATATTTAGGGGTTTTTTTTACGGGAAAGTCGGGGTGTACTCAAGATTCGAAGGTTGTACTCAGGGGAAGAATCTCTGATTTTAGCACGCCATTTTTTACAAAATTCGCGCATTGAAATGTGGTTTTTCGTGGGGCCTCTGTAGCTCAGCTGGTTTGAGCACAAGCTTGTAACCCAAGGGTGGGTTCGATCCCCCGGGCCACCCCCTACACAAAAAAGTAGGGACCACGAAAATGTAAGTCCCTTTTGGGAAAAAACGTTTCTAAATGGCATATTATTTATATTATTATATTCTTCAATGTTTTCCTGCCCCCCTTTTTAAAAGATACAAAAATTTTTGGATCTTTAGAAAAAGTCTCCTTATCTGCCGGGTTTCCCTCATGTTTCCCCCATTTTTTTGCTAAATGTTTTTTTGTCAAAAAACCTAGGGCCCAAGGAAACCCTTCCCACTGATCCATCTCTAAAAATCCCCGGGAAAAGCAAAATTTGGCTCCCCTGTCCAAAAACGACTAAATTACTGTAGGGGTTGAATCTTTTGGAAGGAGGGGCAGGCTGGGTTTTTTAATCTGTCAATCTGGGGATCCCAGTCCCCCAAAAAGAAATCTGAGATCCAAATTCCTGCCCCTGTGAATCCACACCCCCTTCCCCTTTAACCCTATGTATGAACACTTTTTGAAAATGGCTGCCCAAATGCTGTGGTCCTTACTAAACAAATAGGAAAAGGGTTTAGGGCTCAGGTCTTTCACTCCCGACATAAATAAACAATGGGCTCACCCTCAAATGGCCCCCCAATACCAAGTTCTACAATCCCATATCATAAACAACTGACATTACAACGCCTGAACCCCAAAATAGTCCTGGGGATATTTGAAATCTAAACAATGGGGGAAAGGAAAGGGGCTGTTGAAATGAAATATGTAAATGGTTGGGAAAGGTAACCAAACTTCCTCCTTCCGGGGGGTTTCCCCTCCCCCAAATAAGTGGGTTTAATTTTTAAAAAACATAAAAAAAAAAAAATGACAAAAAATATATGTTTGTTTTTTTTAATTGTTACCTAAGAAAAAACCCGTCTAATTTCCCTTTTTGCTGAAAATAATCTTTTTATATGCCCTTATAAAAATAAAAGGGGACTAGCAAAATTTGGTTTTCCCAATGGTGAGTGTAGAGGTGTAGTGACTTTTTGCTAGTAAAAAATATATTAAAAAAAAAACCGGGGGAAAAATTAAACCCCTTTTCGCATACCAAATTTTATTCACAAGACACCAACTAAATAAATTAAAAAATATACGTAAACTTCTTAGGCCTAAAGGCCTTTCCTGTCGCATGAAAGGAAGTTTGTTTTTTTAGGGGACTTTAGTAAGGCTAATTGTAAAAGTACCCCCTAAAGTGCCATGTTTGTACAAAATTTATTATTGGGGAAAAAAAAAAAAAACATTTTAGGGACCAGGCCATCGCCCGGACCCCCTCCGTAGGCCGCACTGTAGGCCCACTTTACTTCAGTCCAGTGCCCCTGGACACCCTTTAAGTTTCCTCTAGTAATTTGGGGCGGGCACCTTTTTGAAAGGCCCATTTTACCCTGGTCTTTCGTACAAGGCTCTACCGACATATAAAATAAAGCAGGGTATTTTTAAATTTTTCATATTAAATTTTCGTTGTGATGTTTTTAAGTCCCAAATGGTTTTAAAGTTTAAAATTTTGTTGGATGGCCAAAACAGGACTGCTTGGAAAACGTGAAAGGTCCCGGGGGAACACTTTCGCCACCCAAATGGCAATTGCCCTTTAAATTTCCTTTTTGGCAAACAACGCTACCAGAGATATGTGGGTTAAGAACCCAAAGTTTGTCAATATTATTATTTCTAAAATTTTATTCCCCCACCCGGATTTTTACATAAATTTTTTTTAAAGATTTAAAGAAAATCTTTTGGGATAGATTTGGGAATTTTAAACAACGGTTTGGGAAAACCAAATTTTGACCCGTTACCCAAAATAACAAATTTTGGGAGGAATCGGGAATTTACGGGGCACTAAAATCCAATCGGAAAAGACGAAGCGTTTATAAAAATTAAAACCAATTAACGCTAAATCGGAATAAATTTTTTGAAATACGGGGGGGGGAATCAATTTTAAGGTTTTATTGACATAAAAAATTTTATCTTATATCACCTACCCCTGGTAACCTTCATTGTTCATGTTGCCCTTCTTCTCAAAATTTAAAAATATTTTTCCCTAATTTTTTGAAACATGCTTGTAACGTTGTCAGTAGGATTTCAGTAACCCATGCTTCCGGGGGGGGAGCAGGGAGTTTCCACCGCACACCCCACTGGCAAGGTTTTCCCGTTTCCCGCTGGGAGGGAGAACTGGAATAAATTTTTTTAGATGACTTTTCCCCTAACAAAATTACGTTCCCGGGTGTCACCAAAATTATTTTTGTCCCCACTAAGGTTTATGATAAAGTTTTGTGAAAATTCCCCTTTTAAAGTACCCGTGGTTTCCGCTGACAAAACGTATTCCCAAGTCTTTTTCAGGGAAATGAAAGGGGGGGGATTTTTAAAACCCTTAAAAAGTGTAAATTTTTTAAATCCAAAACCCCATAAATTTTCTAAAATTTAGAAAAATAGTTGAGAGGGCCCCATAAATGCAATTTTTTGGTAACCAAAATTTCGTCCGTGGGGACCCCATAGTACCAAAAAAGGCAAAGTAACGTGTGATGGGGAAAAAAGGACATTTTCCGGCTGGGCCCCCTCCCTCCCCTAAAACCCGGACAATTGTGCACACCTCATGGGGCTCCCCGGTTTGTGGCTGGCTGGGGCACAGACCGGTATCCCAACCGCCTCTGTAACCCAAAGCAGCTGCGATGCGTGGGCCCCTTTGACCACGTCCACTCGGGAGGACCCTTAAAACAAATCATTTTAAACTACCCTTTAAAATTCACATTTTCCTGTCGGTAGTGTTTCCCCTGACGAATATGCAAAATTCCTGGGAAAAAAAAGTTCTTTTTTCAAAACTGGATCCCAAAAGAAATTTGTAAAAAAAATCCCAGCATAACTCAAAAAAAACCAAATCAGTAAAAAAATAAAACTGCCTCCAATTTAAAAACTGTAAAACTGCTTAAAGTAAAAGTGAATAAATATGTTATGTTTTTTCGGGGGCTTTTTGGGGTCCTTTCCCTCCCCCGTCCCCTTCCTTTACCCCTCCTGGAAGTCAAAAACACAAAAAAACTGGTTTATTATTTTCCCTTAAAAAAATTTTTCAAAAAAGCCGGTTTAATGTCGAAATCCCTACTACTTCCCCTTTTTTTCTGCCCAATCATTTACTTTTATTGACCGACTGGATTAAAATGAAATAAAAAGGGCCCTTATCCTCTTGGCCTCCAAAAACTTTTTGGGTTTAGGGGAAAAAATTTCCCGAACTCTTTTTCGGGCATCTCCAGTTTCACCATTATCCTCTATGGCCTCCCCTAAATTTTTTGGGGGCAGAGCAATTTCCCGAACTCTGTACGGATCATCTCCCGTTTCCCCCCATCCTCTATGGCCCCCAAAATTTTTGGGTTTGAGCAGGGCCGAACTCGTACGGATAATCTCCAGGTTTTACCATTATCCTCTAATGGCCTCCTAACCCTTGGGGGTTTTAAACCCGTCCCCGCTCTGTTTCGGATCATCTCCCCGTTTTCCCCCATTAATCCTCTTGGCCCCCCATAACTTGGTTCAGAGCGTCCTGAACTCTGTACGGGTCATCTCCATTTTTACCATTTCCCTATGGCCCCCTAAATTGGGTTTAGACAGTCCCGAACTCTGTACCATCATCTCCCCCGTTTTCCCCCATTATCCTTTTATGGCCTCCATAACCTTTGGGTTTAGGGGCAGGGCCTTTAATCTTTCGGGTCATCTCCGTTCCCCCATTATCCCTATGGCCTCCATAAATTTTTTTCAGAGCATCCTGAACTCTGTTGGTTTATCTCCCAAATTCCCCATTTCCTCTTGGCCTCCATAAAATTTTGGGTTCCAGCGTCCTGAAAATCTGTACGGGTCATCTCCATTTTTCCCCCATTATTTCCCCTATGGCCTCCATAAATTGGTTCAGGGAGTCCTGAACCCGTTAAAAGGGTCACTCCAGTTCCCACCAAAAAAAATTTTTTCCTCTTTGGCCTCCATAACTTGGTTCAGAGCAGTCCTGAACTCTGTACGGATCATCTCCAGTTTTTATCATTTTCCCCCTAAGGCCTCCATTACTTGGGGGAGGAGCAGTCCTAAAATCTGTTTCGGATCATCTCCAGGGATCATCATTATCCCCCTATGGCCCCCATTAAATTTTTTTCCGAGCCTCCTGGGGCTCTGCTTCTTTGTCCGCTTTCTGTCGGGCCCTCGCTTCTCCCGTCGTTTACCGGTCAGGCCGTCTGCTTATCCCGTCAGGCCGTCCTTCTTTTGTCTGCTTTTCTTTAGGCCCCCTGCTTCCTCTGTCACTTAAAGGGCCCCCGGGCCCTCGCTTCTCTGTCGTTTTTATCGGGCTCGATTTGGGTTTTAAAGTTGGAACAGAGCTAAAGTTACTACTAGCTAAAAACCTTGTTTTTAAAGTGCAGTGCAGCACTATAATTAAAAAAAGTCTTTTCCTTTTTGTCGTTAAAAATCCAATGTGAAAAAGTGGGGACAAAATTTTTGGGTTTATTATTCTCAAATTGAAAGGATTACTAACTTAGAAAGAATGCATTCTGGAATTTTGCTGATGTGGGTTTTTTTTCACCTGGCCAAACTTGATTGATGGGGAAAGGGTGGTTTTTGGGGGGAAAAAAAATAAGAATTGTGTCTCCAATACTAGCTATTAGGTTTTTTTGTGATCTGTAAAACCCATTTTGGAGTAGGAAGGTGTTAGGGAGCGGGGTCTTCTCACCATGACGGTTTTGTTATGATAAAATTTATACCGGGCAACAGGGGTGCCCCAAACGGTTTGCTGATAATCTCCCCCAATGTGAGTATCAGGTCTTCACTCTGAGCTTTTCATATCAAGACTCACTCCAAAAGGGACCATCATCCCAAGTTTACAATACTATTTACTATCAACTGGACATTACAAACCTAACCCAATATAGCCTGGGCATATATTGAACTCTAAAAATGGGGAGGAAAGGGTCTTTTGAAAGAATACTGTGTGGTGTGGTCCCTGTAGCCAGGGGTTGGCTGGCGCTTGTAACCCCAAAGGTATGGGTTAAATCCCGGGGCAACCCATACAAAAAAATGATGCACCTTGACTGAAAGTCCTTTGGATAAAAGCGTTCAAAAGGGCATTTTTTTTAAAATTTAGAAAGGTAACACAAGTTCCTCTCGGTTCCATTCCCAAATAGTAAGGGGGGCATTTTTGAATTGTGGTGGAAATGCTGTCCCTGGACTTGGCACCATAAAAAAAAATGACAAATACATTTATTAACAGAAACCAGTAAAAATCCTTTTATACGACATACTATATTTTACGCATTGTAGAAATATGTTGCCTAGCAAATTTGGCTGCCCCAAGGGTGAGTGTAGAGGTATGGGGGAATGTTTTGACTAGATAAATAGAAAATGTTTTTTGAGTTAAAGAAAAACATTGTTTTTCTGTGAAACCAAAAAAATAAAGGTTTTTTTTTTTAGCAATAAATTTAATTTTCATTGCAGTTACCAAAATACTTTAATCAATGGCTAAAATAAAAACTATTTTTTAAAATACATTTAATAAAATGTAGTCTTTCTGCCTTGATCATTAAAAAAAATTTTTTAGTGAAAAAAAATCCCCCGGACCGATTTTTGGGAACCCTGATTGCAGACCTCCCATTCAGAGCGACCCACATTTGGGCATCAGACCTCCCATCCAGAGGACCCACACTTGGGCATTAACGTCCCATCCAGAGCCCCCCCAAGCTTGGCTTAGCGCTCCACCAGAGGACCCACGCTTGGGCATCAAAACGCTCCCATCCAGAGCGACCCACAGTTTGGGCATTCATTTAAGTAGCCGGGAGAGCCAACCCCCCATCGCTATCCCAACCAGTATCACAATACTTTAATTTACTTTTTAGTCATTTAGCAGATGCTCTTTCCAAGCGACTTACAGTTATGAAACAATTTTTTTTATACTGCCCCCCCTGGGAATCGAACCCCGCAACCCTGGCGTTGCAAACCCCATGCCTACAATGGCTAATCCCTCCCGGGTTTCCCTCCCCCCCCTGGGACGCTGGGCAATTGTGCGCCACCCATGATTTCCCCTGTCGGGGCCCGCTGCGACAGAGCCGGATCAAACCCGGACCCCAGTGAACAGTTGCACTGCAGCATCCTTAACCACTGCGCCACTCAAGGCGGTATAAAAATACCTATACTGGCATTTGGAAAAGAATTAGACTCCTTGACTTTTCCACTTTTGTTACTCACAGCCTATCCTAAAAAGGATTAAAATTTTCCCCCCCCCCCCTCCCCAAATACAACAATCCCCCATAATAACAAACAAAAACAGTTCAAAAATTGTAGAAAATTTTAAAAATAAAAAATTTAAATATGACATTTACTAGCATTAACCCCCTTTACTCATACTTTTTTGAAGCACCTTTGGGCACTTTACAGCCTGGTCTTCTTGGGTATGACCTAAAGTTTGGCACACCTGTATTTGGGGAGTTTCCCCCCTTCTCTGCAGATCCCTAAACCTCTGTCAGGTTGGATGGGGGGCGTCGCGCCCCGCTATTTTCAGGTTCCCCCCAAAAGTTAAAACGGGTTTTAAATCCCGGGTCTGGCGGGGCCCCCAAGGACATTCAAGATTTGTCCCCCCCAAGCCCTCCCCGCGTTTGTCTTGGCTGTGTGCTTAGGGTTGTTTCTTGTTGGAAGGTGAACCTTTGCCCCGTCTGAGGGCCTGTTGCTTGGAGCAGGTTTTTTCATCAGGGTCTCCCTGTACTTTGCTCTTCACGGGGAAACATGTGGGGCAGGGGTGGGGAAAATGATAGTTTTCCCCTCCCTCCCTGAAAAAAATCCCAAGCAATGCGCCACCACCGCTTCACGTGGGTGAGCCCGATTTTCCTCCAGCGTGACACTTAGCATTTAGGCCCCAAAAGGGTTTAACTTTGGGTTTTCAACCACAGAATCTGTTTTTCATGGGGGAGTCCCCTTTGGTGCCTTTTGGCAAACTCCAAGCGGCTGTCATTGCCTTTTATGGGGACTCGCTTCCATCTGGCACCACCATAAAAAGGGGTTTTGGGGGAGTGCTGCAGAAATGATTTTTCTTCTGGGAAATTTTTCCCCCTCTTCACAGAGAAATCTGGGGCTCTTCAGAGTGACCCCGAGTTCTTGTCCCCCAACCAAAGGGCCCTTTTCCCCCATTGTCGTTTTCCCGGGGGGAAAAAAGGGCTTTTGGGGCTTCCAAAATTCTTTCCTTTAAAAAAATGGAGGCCGTTTCTTGGGGGCCTGCAAAGCTGCGCATTTTTTGGGACCCTTTTCCCAGATTTGCCTCGACACAACCTGTCCGGCTTATGGAAAATACCTTTTCCCCAGGCTTGGTTTTTTTCTCTGAAAAGCACTGTCACTTGGGCCTATATAGACAGGTGTGGTTTTTTTCCAAAAAATTTCCATCAAATTTATTTTTAAGGTGGACCCAAACAAGTTGTGAACTCAAGGGGGGTTTAAAGGAAAAAAAGGGTCACCCGAGCTTAAATTTCGAGTTTTTATAGCAAAAGGGGCTGATACTTTTTAAATAAGGATAAAATATAAATATAAAAATAATTTTAAAAAAATTTTTTTTCTTGACTTTTTGGGTTTTGTGAGATTTTTTTAGGAAAAAAAACAATTAATCAATTTAAATAAGGGTGTAACGTACAAAATTGGGGAAAAAAGGGGTTGATACTTTTCCCAAAGCACAGTATTTTTTTTTACAACGTTTCCATTTTTTAAACGAGTTTTCATAGGCCCCTATTTAAAAAAGATCCCGCTTTTCTTGCTGCTAAATTTTGTAATTCTTTAAATGAAGCACTGATCCTTTAAAATGGGTCCCTCAGAGAAACCGCCCCCCCAGTGAAAAGGGAGGTTTTAAGGTTTCTCTTGTATTATTTTCCCTTTTGTTGTTTTAAGTTGTTTAGGAAACTCGCCCCACAGTCAAACAGGAGTAAAGGGTTTTTCTCCTGTATTTTACGTTTATGTGTTTTTAAATGCCCGTTGGAGAAACTTGCCCTGCAGTCAAGCAGAAGTAAGGCTTCTTCCTGTTGACCGTTGGTGTGATTTTTAACTTTTCCCGATGAAGGGAAATTCCCCACAGTAGAGCAGGGTAAGGTTCTCTCCTGTGTGGTTTTTCTGATGATTTTTTGCTAGCTGATGTTGAAAAGCTTTTACACATAAAAGGGGGTAAAGGGTTTCTTGATGTATAGTTTATGTTTTTTTAAGGGGCCCGTCGAGAAAACTCGCCCCACAGTCAGGCAAGTAGGGTTTCTCCTGGTATCGTTCATGTTGTTTTAAGTCGCCCATCGAGAGAAAACCCTTTCCCCCCAGTCGAGCAGTAGTAAGGCTTTCCCCTGTGTTGTTCTCTGAGCTTTTTTTGCTCAGCTGCGTTTAGAAGCATTTACACAGTCGGCAGGGTAAGGCTTCTCTCCGTTTGTGTTCTCTTTGACTTTTTTTAGCTGATGTTTAAAACATTTACACAGCGGCCAGAGAAAGGCTTCCTCCTTATGTATCTTTCTTGTTTTTTTGTGGCCCGAAGAAAATCGCCCACAGTCAGAGCAAGAGAAGGCTTTTCTCCTTTGTAACGTTCAGTTGTTTAATCGCCAGTCGGAGAATCTCTTTCCCCAGTCAGAGCATTAAGGCTTCTCCCCCGTTTGTGTTCTCTGATGAACTTTTTTTTCTAGCTTTTTTAAAAAACTTTCCCACATCAGAGCATGTAAGGGTTTCCCCTGGTGTTTTCTCTGTGAACTTTTAGCTCGTGATGTTTAATTTCCCCCTCAAGCAGATAAGGCTTCCTCTTTTTTT
>JAGTTL010000461.1:0-43749 GCA_036851935.1 Coregonus suidteri | reverse complement strand
TGCGACAGTTTTGCTCCCGTGAAGAAATCCAATAAAAGCCTACAACCAATTGGGGAAAAAATTTTTTCTGATATTTAAACATGAAGATATGTTTTTTATTGATAAGTGAACCCCTCAGGCCCGAAACTGCCCCCCCCACCCCCTTTCCCCCCCTCCCCAGGTGTGCATCAGCCCAAAACTGCCCTGTCATAAAACTCAGCGGGGGTTTAATTGGTTTGTCACCATGTGGTCATGTATGTGTCATGTCCGATGAGCGCTAGGGATTCTTTTTAAATGTCTCAACTCCTCACTCTACCCCCCCCCACCCCCCACACTCCCCTCTTCCCCCCCCCACTCCCCCAAGTGACATCATGGCATGCTCCCTGTGTGGGGAGCAGCGAGTGGAGTGTGAGCGGCCCGGGGTGCGGGTCATCGTGACCGCACCCCTGCCTCAGCTCTACGGTACACCCACACCTCACACACCCGCACGCACGCACACAACAGTAACCCTGACACGGGCTGCACCAGCCAAACAATGCCCCCCACCAAATCAACTGTAGCTCATACTTCTCCTCCTCTGGATCTGTTGTTTTTTAACAGTGTGGCCATATTGCACCCGGTAGGGTTTTGCAAAGCTATTTTAAATTTTCAAAAGTTAGGGATCTTCAGAATTTTAGTAAATAACAAAAAATCTATGGCATATATTGAACTGGCTTTATTCTTGTAACTTTAAAAAAAAAATGTATTCTATATAGTTTCATGTTTATATCTGTGTCCTATTGCCAGGGTTTTTCTGTTAGGGAGCCATATGGTTCAAGAGAAATTAGTATTTAATGAAAAAACATCTAAACAACAATTGCATTATTTTCAATTTCCCCTGAAAATCTTCAATTATTGAATTTCTTTTTTACAAAAACCCTAGGTTTTACCCAAAAAATTGACGCAAAAAGTATTGACATGTAAATTGTTAATAATTTAAAAAAATCAAGGTATTTCATGCTGAAAACCCTCAATTAAACACCAATTTGGTTTTTAAATTTTGGATAAGTTTTTCAGCTTTGTCATTTAAATTTTACTGGCCCTTTCTGCAAACGAGACCTAAACGCCCCCCAGGGGTGGAATGTTTTAAGTTTTTTCTGATTGGTTAAAAAATTTTTGTAACTATTTGGGTTTTTTTCAAAACCCCACCAAAAAAGAAAACCTTTCACCCAATTTCAAAAAATTGTAGTTTTTTTTGCAAAAACGACACAGCTAGATTTAAATCTTCCACCTTTTTAAAAATGGGTGTTTTCGTATCAAAAAGTAAACCAAGCCTCACTACAAGCACACAAGTCCAAATCAACTGAGGTATGAAAACAAAAACAATCTGGCTTTTTCTTTTCTCTGTGTACAATGTCAATTTTAGGTATATTTTGTCTAGTGTCATGTAAACATAAAGGATCCAAAATTCAAATATTGGTGTTTTTTCACCCTCATCCAAAAACCAGACAAAGTCGAACCAAAATAGTAATTTCACAAAAAAAAAAAAACAACAGCCTCTCTGTCTCTTTCCCTGGGGCCCCCACAAAATTTTGTCCACATCGCAGCGATACCCCCAGTCCAAGGGACCGGGAAAATATCTCATTTAAGCCGTATCCAGGGCCGACTGATGCCTGGTCTTGATTTATATTCATTATCTCTAGTGATGTATGTATAAAGTGTAAATTATTGGATGCAAAACTCAAAAATGGCAATACATTTTAACTCTATATCTGACATGGCTTAGGCTGTCTCTCTTTTTTAAAGCCTCATAACCGGCGATGAGGTGGAATACTTTTCGTTAGTATTCAAAGTAGATTATGTCTTACCTTCTAAGACTACCCTGATTTAGCCCCACTAGCCTTAGTAAAATGTTGAAATCAATCCTTATTTAATTATATTCACATATTTTACTATCCTGATAATTGCCGACAAACAGAGCTGTTCCAGAGCATAATACAGACATGTGTGTGATAATCTAAATTTTTTATGTACAAGGGCACTAAATGTCTGTAGATTGAGTACATAAAATCTTGAAAGATAAGAAAATTTATAGAGCTCGCTTAACTGGTAAACTTAGAAGTTCTCCCAGTAATACTATACCCTCCCTCGCAACCACTAACCACTGGACTTTAGTGGTACACTACGAACATCATGAAAATCCTCCACTTACCAGCACATTTACGCGTGTATAATATTCAGCATCATAGTTAGATTTCTAGCCTGGCTTCACTTCAAGATCTCTAAACAGGCCACTCTTAATCATGGGCTGTCATTCTGTGACTCCATCCCAGATTCAATCACCCATATAGTCAAATCAAATCAAATCAAATTGTATTTCGCTCACATGCACTTCGTAATACAACGGGTGTAGACGACAGTGAAACGCTTCCTTACGAAGCCACACGCGTCTCTCCCAACAGTGCAGTCATGATGGTATCAAGCAACTAGCACATAATTAGCTCACGAATTACGACTGAGACTGCTACCTCCTACTTGCTCAGAGCGCAGGTCCTTCGCGGTTCGTCTTACCCTGGAGTTACTAGACTACTACAGCTTCGAATGTCTCTGATGCTTTGTTTGTCTTGTACTTGTTAGTGCACCCTGTTCGTAGTATATGTATCGATTAGGCGTCACCTTATAAGCTTTCCTTTTAGTTTGTTTGCAGTTGTAGGTTGATTGATCCGCCTGCTCCGTTAATGTCATGGTATTGTTCTCGTGTGGATAGTGTAATTTACGCACTGCTATGCGTAATCGCCTCGCCTCCAGTGTTTTGAGGCCCGTTACTTTTGTATATGTCTTAAAGTTGACTAGTAAAGCGCATTATTGATGCAGACTTCTGTGTCCTAGCGCCGTGACTCCAACACCGCCATCCACATATACCATAACTACTAGTGACAGATATAGCAGCCCTGCAGATAACTAGTAGTGTGTTTGCGTATTTGCATGCCTGCTATAGACTAGTTCATGTTCTATAGTTGCCATGCTGTATGACTGATATGACTGTATGCTGTACTGTTCCATGTTGTCATGCTGTATGCCATAGTATCGCCTGCAAGCTGCTATGCTGTATGTTGCAGTAGTTGCATGCATGTAGGATGATATGATGCTTATGTTGTATGTTGTATAGCATGTATGTTGTAATGCCTGTTTGTATGTTGAATCTTGTATCGCTAGTCAATGCTCGTAAATGCTGTACGATGCTATGTGTCATAGTCGTATGTTAGTAATGAATGTATGGTTTATGTTGTACGTTCGTACTGCTCCATATTGCCTGCAATAATGAGGCATATGTTGTATGCTGCTATGCTGTAGCATGATATATGTATGCCCATGATGTCATCGTCATGCTAATGTTGATATGATGTATGCTGTATGCGTGTATAATTAATGGCTATCTGTCCAGGGCTGTTCAGGACCTTCCCGCCTACCAAGGCCCTGGCATGATGCGGCTCTAGCCCCAGCTACTGGCAGCATGGAATACACTGCGCCTTCAGTAGCCATCCTACCCTATCCTGTTCGCCGCAGGCAGCCACGGTACGTAACATACACACACAAACACACACACATTACTAATCCACAGAGCAACTGTCACCATCCACCCATATCAAGCGACCTTACGGTCGCTCCTGCACAGTTACTATGTTAGGGGCATTCTACAGTCTGCTCCATAGCTTCATACTTTAACTATCTGCCTCTAGCGCCACCTGTGTTACCGTTAGGGCCACCAGTCTTTAACCAGCGCTCCTGAAATGCAACTGACAGATGCAGCTTAATGAATCAGAGAGAGGGTAGGACCTCCAGTGCAGTAGCACTCAATACACACACTGTGTTTATGTGATGGCCCTGCTGTAGGACGGAGGGTTTCACTCAGAGGATAGTAAACAAGAGAAGACAGATGAGAGAGGTTTGAGGAGTGAGAATGAAGTGAGGTGTGTACGTTGTGCCCCCTTTGCTGTCGTGTAAGTTCTGTGTGTTTGTGTTGTGAAGTGTTGCTGCACTTACTCTCATTGTGTGTCGTGCGTGTTGGCCTTTTGTTATGATATCCTTTTTTTAGTGCCTGTGCATATGTGTGTGCCGGTGTTAATGGGCGCACGGGGTGGGAGAACTGTAAGACCCTGAGAAGTCGCACTCAATCACTCTCCACCTCGCCCCATACTAGCCCCCTCGCCCCCCATACCTGCCCTCAGCCCCATACATAGCCCCTCGCCCCATACTGCCTCTCGCCCCATCACTGCCCTCGCCCATACTGAACCTACGCTCCCATACTGCCCCTCACCCCATCATGCCATTTCAGCCCAATACTGTCTTCGCCCCATACCGGATGGCCCATACCTAGCCACCGAGCCCCATACTGCCCCCAACCACTCCCTCACCCCCCACCCCTTGGTGATGTGCATGATGTGCCTATAGAGATGCACTAATCTAACCCCTGCCATAAGCTCCACAATGCTCGTAGAGCCTGAAATTAGTTTATTTTTATGCACTCTTTATTTTCGCTGTGTTCCAAAGTGACAGGGTTAGCCTGCTCGTGGGTTCCTCTGCCCGCCCAATCCACATCGTCCTTCATTATGAGCCAGAGCCCTAAGTAACAGACCCTTCCCTCAGCTACAGCACCCCTCACATAAACGACTGTTAGATGCGTTATATAAATAAAACAACTAAAAACACCAAAGCCAAATCAATAAATCAAGCTAGCATTATGGCATTAAAAAGTGTCGGAGCTATCTGATTTTTTGGACGGGTATAGATGTTGACACTGATAATCCGAACCCTTGTGCCCCTCGTAAGATCGCGTCAAGCTTTATCAGAGCAGGTTAAAGGAGGATTTTCCTAGGATTTGCGAGCCCCAGATGACACTCATAAATTGTGCTGTCAGTTCAGGCATAGTGATCCTCACTCAAGCAGCGTAGGAGTGGATAGCCCCCACCACACTATCATATGTTTGGCTACAATGTTTGACTAAAACATAATCATTTCCAAAATTGCGATACATTTGTATATGGCGATATTCTGATTTTTCGAATTGCTTTTTTTTTGTAGTGTCTCATCTATAAGCATGGGCATACTTGCGGAACATATTTCCAAAAATGAAAAACTCACTTTTTGAGCGCGATTCCTAGTGTTTTTTACAGTCTTTCTCAATTTTTTGCTCAGAAAACTTGGGGGGCCAATAAACCACACGCGGGGCCAAATCAGCCCGCTGGGCCGCCAGTTGGGGAACCTGACGTAAGGCGACGGTCTCATGCCGATTATCGCCCTGTATATTCACTGTTCTACTAAGCAACGCTATTTAAATAGGGGGAAGGGGTTATATTGTAATTCATAGTATTTGGTTCCAAAAATGTTAATTAGCTTTATAGCCAGCAAGATTAAACATCACTCATTCCGGTGCCACACTCTAAGCAATAAGCGAGCCATGATAGGCATTATGCAGACTAGTCTGGTAGCAGGGCAGGAGAGAACTGAAATTCAAGGAAGATTACTATAGCATTACAGTACTATAGCATTACAGTATAATTCGGTTCATGGCTCCGCTGGTCCTTCCCTTAGCCCTGAATTGACCTGCTTTCTATCTTGCTCTAGTTACCTGACTCTGCAGATCTATACACTGTTCGATTATGTCAGCTTGTTTCTCCTGCCGCCTCTTCCTGTCTAGTCTGTCTAGCTCTGCCTCTGTCTTGTCTGTCTGTCTGCTTACTGTACTGTCTAAGTCTGATCCTGTCTGTCTCGTCTGTTGTCTGTCTGTCTGTCTGTCTGTCTGTACTAGTCTGTCCCGATGTCCTGTCTGCTCTGTCTGTCTGTCTGTCTCGATCTGTCTCGTCTGCTCTGTCTGTCTGTCTTGTGACTGTCTGGCGTTGACGGAGAGCCCTGCGCGGGCCAAAGAAAGCCGCCATAACAGAGGCTAGCCGACCTCGACCCAGCGATGCAGTCCCAGGACTTGACCTGGTTGCTAAGCCACCTGCACAAGAGAACTAGTCACCTCCACCCGAGTCCTATGGAACACTCCCGTAAGACCAGCACCATTCTGATGGAAATACTCTAGCTACCTGCTCATAAGCCACCACAATCACCGGGGGAAAGGGTAATAACTGCATTGGTTTTTTTGTACATTCATGTAGAATTGAATACTTATTGCCATCCCTTTATAGGCCGCAATCCGTCAATGCGCAACATACTACCAAGCTCCTGTGTACACATACACAACACATACAACACTACACCTATGTACTATATCATGTGACATGAGCTCGCAATATTCTAATATGTTGTAAATAGAAGATTGATGCGCTTGTTAATAGCGTTGCATCTGCCAGTTGAAATCTATTCCCATTCATTTTAGAACCAAAGATTTAAGCCCAGCCTCCTCAGAGGCTCATAGGGTTGATAGTGCTTATAATCGCGAACTAATCACAATCTCTCGAACGGGCTGCTGCAGATTCTGAAAGTCTTTTACTAGCATCATCAGCATGAGCCATAAATCAATAGAGCGCAGTAATAAACATCAATAGAACAGGGCGGTAGCTGAGAACAGTCACACTATTGTATCCTTGAGAAACATCTCCTTTCCCCTCTCTCCCATTGCTGGGAAAAGCAACCTTTAACAAGCACTGTTATGTGCACTTGCACATTACTGTCACATATAACCGCGACCGTATTAATAACAGACGGCAGCCTTCTAACACGATGGCCAAGCTAGCTAGAGCTCGCATGCCCCCCCCCTCACCGTAAGCCTAAGAGCACACGCCAACACTGCCACTGACCGTAAATCCAATCACCGCCCTACCAACACCGACCGCTCAGCCACAGAGACCAAGACTAATTCAGAGGAACAATGCAGACCCAACTCCCGCGAGGCCAAGTGCTGTCTTAAACGCTCTGTGATAGGTGCGTCTGTTACTCTGGAGGATGCGGTGCTGTGATTACAGCAGCCCCAGCCCAGCGCCCAGGCAGGGTTTCTTGCTACATTAGGTCCTCTCTTTACATGAAGCAGCTTTATACACAGGACTGTTTTTAATTACATCACACACTGTGCGTGCCTTCCAATACAGACAGATTGAGAGAGAAGATTGAGAAGAGAGATGAAGAGTAGAGAGAGAATTGACTGGAACGAGTCTCCCAGAAAGAGAGATGAAACCGATTCTGACGATCGAGAGACGAGATTGAGAGGAATGGAAACTAAGCAGAAGAGAGAGACAAGAAGAAGAAGAGAGACCTTGTGCGGGCCCTGCTGGCAGACATAAACAGGTCATTTGCTTGGCCACCCAATGCATCAGGTTGACAGGAGCTGCAGACGAGAGAGGGCCGTCTGACCTTAAACTCCTCTAGAAATGCAGAGAAGCAGTCTATCTATCATCAAACTCATCTCAGCACTCCTAATGGGATATCATTATTAAATGGCCTCAGTTAACCCGCCATGCTCTTCCGCACCCCAAGGTGGAAGATAATATTATAGCCCCCCTCCCTTTCTCCCTGCGTATCGCCACCGCGCCCTCTCCTCACGCGACCAATTACCAGGCCCCGACAGACTACTAAGTGAGCAGAGGAACTGCTATCCACATAAGTGCAGTGGCATAATAGCAGTGATTGTAAAGGTCAACAGGATGTTGGACCCCACTTATTTTATGTGCAGACCGTCAGGAGCGAAAGAGAAAGTAGAAAGCAAATCAATTCCCATGTGTAGCGCATGGCTTTTCCCTGTTTCATTAATAAGCCGGGCGACAATTAGAGAGTCCCCGTATCCCTTAATCGTGGCAGGCATTTAGGCCTGTATTTTAAAACAGTTCACATTTGTCAAGGGGGAGCCACAAATCAACACCCTAACTGTCTTCGCTCAAAGGGCCCATCATATGAGGCCATGCGTGCCATATCGCCCTCCTAAATTCAACATACCTGTAATTACTCCCACAAAACAGACTGGACGGTACGGCCTGTGGACTGTAGGGAACCACCGACCTGGAGGAACACAGATGAAGACCTATCACACCGCAACAACCCTAACCCCTCGAACCACCCCATGCCCATGCCAGCGCATCCCTCAAAGCGACATACCTGCAAAACGTGCTTATCCAATACTAGCACTTCCTGCCTTCTATCTCTACTAGTTATGTCATCTCACAAGAGGGCTGTTTATTCAATAGTTTCAGTCACATATGTGCTGCGTGCCGATGCTTATTCTCTCATTCCCAACACTCTATTTTTGTACCTCTTGTCGTTTGCGTGTTTCAACTTTTGAACGACAGCCTTAGACATTTGTCAACGTACCGTTAAGGAACGGGAAGGACCAAGGAGCAGCGTGACTATACGTAAGATCGTATATTTACACTGAATAAACACATAGAAAAACAACAAACAAACGAAACGTGCAGGTCCAAGGTAATTTGTACATACAACGAACCTTTACTCGGAACAAGATCCCACAACTGACAGCACTGCCAATAGGCTGCCCTAAGATGATCCCCAATCAGCCAGACAACGAGATACATTAGCCTGCCTGCTGATTGGCGAACCACACATAGATCCCCTACACATAAATAGATCAAAACATAGAAAACACCACAAAGAATACCCACCACCCTGATCTCAACATGTATAAGCAGCTCCCCTGAGTATATTGGGCGTACACATTTTTCACAATAATAGTATAGCGCTGAAGCATACTTTCCACATTGATCGCATTTGATAATTCGCTCTTAGCTCCACCTCCCCCAGTCCACCTCCAGGCATGCAGGATGGGGGGAAAAAAAAACATTCCGAAATCATGACGGCCCTAAGTGGGAAATGGAAAGGTTCACAGCATGCCACAGCATCTACTGATCGCCACGCCTGAAAAGGCCTCCCATTCAGAATATGCACGAACAAATGCCAAAAATGCTAGCGGTATGCACTAGAGCCTCCTGACCTATTTATATATGTGTTATGGTCACTTCAACTTTTCCATAAAAGAGGACTATCTTTCTATTTTTTTTCCTCACAGATTTCCAAAGGGGAAGGAGCGAGGCCCCAGATTCATGTGTCTTAAACTGTAAGAAGAGCGCAACATGCAACGGCAAGATGAATTTATGGATAGGTGGGTGTTCAATGCCTGCATGCCTCAGCTCTATCTGAACAATACGTCCCAAAGTTGTGACTCTGAGCCCTGGAGACATACTTTCGACAGGGCGGACACATTCTTCGGCGCACTATACAGCCTGCGAGGTCTGTCAAACCTCATTGTTGACACTATCATACAGAACGCTCAAGTATCCTTACACTAGATAGTACACTGTACTTTGGCCACTTATGCGCTGCAACACAATGCAGCGATGCGCACGAGTTTCCAATGCAGAAACCGCTTAAGAAACTCAGCTCTCCTAACTAATGCTTCATATCAAACCTGCAGCAAATACATCATATTTATTTTGAAAAACCCAACTTGATTTTTTTTTTTTGCTGCACTTGATTTAGTTTTGACTACCGGCGATACAATGCGAAAAAAAACCAAATGGAATAGTCCTCCAAAAGCTGCAAACTAAATGCTAAATGAAGCCCACTGAAATATATTCTGGAAACTATGTGCACAAGATTCATTTGACCAAGGTACAGCTTCCAGATCAATGCATAAGGTATAACGCCTAAACGTCTTTGTGTGGCGTGTGTAGTGCATGTCTGTGCTGCCTGTCGCTGTGTGTCGTGTGTGTGTGTGTGTGTGTGATCGTAGTGTGTGTGTGTGTGTGAGCTGTGGTGTGTGTAGTGTCGTGGCGTGTGTGCCCACTTGTGCTAGTCGTCAAACAATGCTCGTCATTATTCAAATTAATAACACACATCAGAAGTCTGCCGGGCTTTTATCAGAATTTTTTTTTTTTTTAATTCGAGGAGCTCATTACAAATACAAACGCGTAACGCAAACCCTTCCTCCACTGGCCTCTAGGTGACTGTTCTACTTGTCGTCATTTCCATTCACAGAAAAATATCAAAAGTCCTGCCTCCAAACAGCCGCTCAGTTCCGGTGAGCTAATAGTACTACATTGTCAGTGCTCAGTTAAAGAGACTGCAAATTCCCTGACACTCCCTTCTTGGAAAAAGCCTTGATTTTCATGGTTAATCATGGGCTCCTGTGGAAGTCTCAGCTATTTCATTGGTGTATTTGTCTCCAAACACATTAGCGAGGGGTAATTATTGCTGCATAAAATTAGGCATGCATTTGACTAGACAGTGACCGTGGATTCGTCCCCTGGCTAGTCTCAATACGTTTACCCAGCTCTCCTCCTCTACTCTCTCTCTCTCTCTCTCTCTACTCTTCTCGTCTCTCTCTCTCATCTCGCCTCTCCTCCTCTACATCTCTATCTCTCCTCTCTACTTCTACTCTCTCCTCGTTGTCATTAGCGTACAATTGCCTGCCTCTAGGCCCTGCACCTCCCAACTGAGACGATGGCTGCTAATGCAATTTTGGGGAACAGCGTATCATGGCCCAGACTATTATCCCTCTCCTGGAGAACTTTCTACTACTGTTCTATGTATTAGTCTGCAAGTCAGTAACTGACCCATAATAGCCTTAAGTAATCAGCTAGCTCATCGACGTGAAGTAATTATAGGTTGAAGCTTGTCAGTGAGATACTGTTCCATTAACTTGTCCAAGATGAATCTTCTAGTCGTGACATTTTAGAAAGAAGTTGTGCACTTGTAGAAATACACGGTCGTGTTATTCAATTAACTGTTTTTCAATAAAAAATAATCAGCCTAATACATAATACGTATACATCTTTAAAAACGCATTCTATTTCCTTTCACAATAACCTAGAATGTCAATATAAATCATTCTAGTAATTGAGCTGTTTCATTATCCTATCTTAGGCACATTGCGCATTAATAAAGTGGCGACAGACCTGTATACCTGCCCACCTATCATCTTTGTTTCAGGTAGCCCGCCCAAAAGCCAAATAGAGATAGAATAGCACAGAATTGACTAAATATTTAGCCTGATTCCCAATAATTAGCGTCATAGTACCGTGCTAGGTCAGCTAACTTACACTGACGCCGTCCTAAGATGATCTGAAACAATTTGATGGGAAATTTCAAATCTGTAGATGTAGAAAGTTCAATTACAGGCATACTTGCAAAGTCAAGACAATCCTTGTCCATGCCAAAGAAACATTGTTTTATTTGAATAAATGCGATTTTTGAAAAGCAGTAGGCATTTCTAGAGTGGAGCCTTTGTAGTTCGATATACATCACGTAAGTTCCATCTTCAGTGCCCACCGCGTACTTCAAAATATTCGGCCAATCATATTTCATTAGAAAAACCATTTCTCCCGATCATACATTTCACAATAAAGAAAGTTAGACAACAAGACAATCCCACCCCCTGGTGGAGACGGGATAAAAAGGTGATTTGATCTATTAGAAATGTCTAGCTACATCTTGCCCGTTTCCATTACACAAGTTGTTTTTGTGACATTCGCTGTCGTCGAATAACCTCGGCGTGTCCATGGAAACCTGCCTACTGCAGCTAATGTAAAAGTGGAATTGTATGAGTTGCAGAACATGTGTTTGATATTGCGGATGACTTTTTCTTTCTGACAATGGTTGCCAGGCCTCACCTAGCCTTCAGAGACAGGTTTTGTTTTCCTGCAGAAAACCTATTACAATAATTTTTTTCTTTTATTTTTTTTTTCTAAGGGAAGCGAGAGGTTATAGATGGTAGCGTAGCCCCTGAGGACGTCATGTGCACTTCCATGTCCTGCCCCATAGATACTAAATCTCTGTGACGATGCTATGTCGCTCTAAGTTATTACTGCTAAAGCTGTACAATTTCTGGCAATGACATACAGCTAAGCTGCATACTGTTGCTGCCTCTGTGCCTGCATGATGTACAGGATATCGTAAAAGCCCAAAACGACTGAAGGCCTGATTAGAGAAAATACCTAATTCTCCATGCGTTTTGATACACAATTACCTACACTCCTCACCTTGGGTTGGCTTCCAAACACTATATTAGCACAGTAAAGCGTTACAAACCCAATTCTTTTTAATCTGTATTGGGATGTTATTCAGATTATCCTCTTTGTTAAATAATCTCTTACTCTCCTTGCACTGAAATGCCGTCCTTTAGAATAATATAATTGCACAAAGTTTTGTCTCACTGGTTCCATCCGGGCTCTTGCCACTAAAATCTGCTGATTTAAATACAACTGATTAATAAGCATAAGCATTAGATAGAATAAGAGCAGTTACCTAACACTCAGAGGGATTTTTTATTTCATCTGAATCTTGAGGGTGCTGCACTACTGCTCCGCTCCTAGACTCAGCGCGCCGACACGCGGTGGAGACAAGATGTGGGAAGACGAGTGGAGGGACAGAGGCGGAGAGTGGAAGGGATGGTCGGGAGGGAGGAGAAGTAGGCATTAGAGCGGAGGCGAGCGCGAGAAGAGTGGTTATCGGACGCGGAGCGGAAGGGAGCGGAGAGACGGGAGGACGGGAGAGGAGAGCTCCGTTTTTTGGGAGAGCGAACTGGAGAGAAGGAAGCTGAAAGTGGCCAGGGGAAGGATGGGGAGAATTTCACTAACCAAGATTCACAAATGCGGAATAACACTAAATGACGACTCTAGCATGTAGAATTCTGCAAAAATATCCTCTCGTGTACAAAAAATAAATATATAAATGCACAGCAGCAGCCAGATTAGGCGATACCCGCACCTCAATATATCAAAATCCAGAAAAAGAGCCATTAAAGTCTATAACCACTTAAAGGAGCGCGATTACCAAACCTTCCATACAAGCCATCACTACAGAGCAGATAACTGGAGAAGCAGTCCCCTAAGCAAGCTGTCCTGGGCGCTCTGTATCCAAAGCACAAAACAGACCCACAGCGCCCCAGGACAGCAACACGCTTAGACCAAACAAATCATGAGAAAACAAAAATATAATTACTTGACACATTGCCGAAAGAATTTTCCCCCCTCCAAACAGAGCAAACATAGAAAAGCTATTTGTAAGCCCTAAACACAGAGCTACACTAAAGTGGCAGCAGAAATATCCGCGACCTCTGTGACTGAACCCAAACTTAAGGAAAGCTCTGGTGAGGGGTTGACCATGTACAGACTCATGTGAGCATAAGCCTGCTATGAGAAAAGGCTGCGTAAGGCAGACCGGGCTCTCAAGAGAAGACAGGCTATGTGCCACTGCCCACAAAATGAGGTGGAAACTGCAGCTGCACTTCCTAACCTCTGCCAAATGTATGGGACCAATTAGAGACACAACTTCCCTCAGATTACACAGATCCAAAGAATTCGAAAACAAACCCATTTTGATAAATCACTTAGAGTGGGGGAAAAAAGTTATTTAGTCAGCCACCAATGTGCAAGTTACCTCCCACTTTTAAAAGATGACGAGAGGGCATGTATTTTTCTATTCATAGGTATCAGGGCAACTTATGACAGGACAAAACGGAGAAAGAAAACTAAATCAGAAAATCACATTGTAGATTTTTCTAGATGAATCTATTTTGCCAAATTATTGGTGAGAAAGAAGTAATTGTGTCAATAACAAAAGTTTTACTACAATAATTTTGTTATCTACCCTTTGTTGGCAATGACACAGCGTCAATATGTGTTCTGTCAAGTCTTCACAAAGGTTTTCAACACATGTGACTGGTATTTCTGTGCCCCCCCCCAGTCCTCATGACAGTATCTCCTCTAAGCGCAGTGATGTATTTGGGGCTGATTCGCTGGGCAACACAGACTTTCAAACTCCATCCAAAGATTTTCTATGGGTTGAGATATGGAGCCGGGGCACCCCCCTACCTTACGCCACTCAGACCTTGAAATGGTTCTTACGAAGCCACACTCCTTCGTTGCTTTCCTGGGCGCGTACGTGCCTTTGTCTAGGTTAAATGTCATGGTTTGGGATCATGTCATGCTGAAAGACCCAGCCACGTTTCCTCTTTCCATGCCCTTGCCGATGGAAGGAGGTTTTCACTCAATATCTCACGCTACATCAAGGCCCCATTTTCATTCTTTCCCTTTACACGGCGAGTCAGTCGTCCTTGGTCCCTTTGCAGAAAAAACAAGCCCAAGCCATGATGTTTAGCACCCCCATGCTTCACAGTAGGTATGGTTTGTTCTTTTGGATGTCAACTCATCATTCTTTGTCCTCCAAAAACGACCGAGTTGAGTTTTTTTTTTTTTTTTTTACCAAAAGTTATTATTTTGGTTTCATCTGAAATGTGACATTCTCCCAACCTCTTCTGGATCATCCAAATGCACTCTAGCAAACTTCAGAAGGGCCTGACATGTACTGGCTTAACAGGGGGACACGTTCTTGCCACTGCGATTTGAGCAGTTTCACCCCCCCTGGGCGGCCCGTGAGTGGTGTTACTGATGGTAGCTGTGTTACTTTGGGCCCAGCTCTCTGCAGGTCATTCACTAGGTCCCCCCTGTTCACGGTTTCAAGCCGAGGCTGTCCTTCTCCTGTCGGGCAGGCTTCGCGGTCAGTCGTCCCCGGAGTACTAGCTGCTACCGTTCGTTTGTTGTCTGTGTGGTGTTGGTTTGGTTAATTTGTTACACCTGTTGGAGCATTTCGTCTTGATATGTGGCTCCTTTTAAGTTACGTTGTTTATGTCTTGTGGCTGTGTGTAGTTAGTTCTATGTCAGCAGTTTGTTAAGGTGTCTGCAGTCAGTTTGTGCTCTATGTTGATTAGAGAAGTACGCACAGTCTAGTGCGTTTGTTGCCCTCTACATTTACGATGAGATGCCGTTGTTTTTTCGGCTTCCTGTTTGTAGCACGTATCTCTGTGCACTTTATATAAAGTGTTTTTGAACTTGCATCGGATCCTGCAATTCCATGAATAGCGCTGTGTCAGTTATGTCAGGGCCGTGGCTGTAAGCGCTTGTGGCTCGTGGAATAAATTGCAGGATGCAGATGCAAGTCAAAAACACTTTAATAAGATACACAGATGATAAGGCTACAAACAGAGACCGCGAAAAAACAAACGACACTCAGCGCTTAAATGCTTTACTACAACACAAACGCACAACGTGCCCCAGACTCTCTCAACAACATAGAGCACAAAAATGACTGGCAACACATGCTGACATAGAACAACTACACACAACCACAAGACAGAAAAACAACGAGAGCTTAAGGACACCATAATCAAGACGACAATGATTAGCAAAGGGTAACAAAGCAGACCAAACCAAAACACCACAGGACACACCGAACGTCGACAGCTAGTACTCCGGGACGAGACCGCCAAGCCTGCGCCGAACAAGAGAGGAGCAGCTCGGCCGAAACCGTGACACCCCCGTGTGTTCTGGGATTTTTGCTCACCGTTCTTGTGACAATTTTGACCCCACGGCGGTCGAGATCTTTGCCGTTGACGCCCCCAGATCGAGGGCAGATATCAGTGGTCTTGTATGTTCTTCATTTCCTCATAATTTGCTCCCACAGTTGATTTTCTTTCAAGAGCAAGCTGCTTAACCTATTGCAGATTCAGTCTTCCCAGCCTGTGGCAGGTCTACAATTTGTTTATGGTGTCCTTAGCACAGCTCTCTTAAGGTTTATTTCTAGCGACATAGTGGAGTTTATGGAGCTCCTGTGACGGTCTTGAGTTGCTGGCACAGGATGCTCTTTTTCATACTGATACCACAGTTCAAACACGTAGCCATTAATACAGGTACCGCTGTGGCAAGACAGAGGAGACCTTTAATAGAAAGAAGTTTACAGGTCATGTGAGAGCCAGAAATCCTTGCTTTCGCTTCTGGAGGTGACGTCAAACTACTTATTTTCCACCATAATTTGCAAATAAATCATAAAAATTCCTACAATGTGATTTCTGGAATTTCCTTTAAAATCATTTTGTATGTCATAAGCTTGACGTGTACCTATGATAGAAAAATTACAGGCCACCTCTCTCATCTTTTTAAGTGGAGAACTTGCACAATTGGTGGCTGACTAAATACTTGTTTGATTACCCCACCTGCTATCTACTGTGCCAGTCGAAATACCTACGTGTGCCATCACAGACAGAAATAGTTTGCTGACCTGTTAGCCCACAATGCAAAGGGAATAAACCAGTGAAGAAAAACACCATTGTAAATACAACGCCATATTTAAGATTTATTTATATTCACATATAGTACTCTTAACTATTTGCACATTGTATACAACACTGTAAAAATACATACAATAATATGCACATATATGAAATGTCCTTTATTCTTTGGAAACTTCTGAAGTGTAATGTTTACTGCTTAAATTTATTGATTTCTCTCACTTTTTGTTATATCTACTGCACTTGCTGTGGCAATGTTAACATACGTTTCCCCATGCCAATAAAGCACTTAAATTGAATTGAATGCCAGAGGTGATGAAGGGGCGTGAAGTGGAGACGATGGAGTCGAGTGAAAAAGGGAAGAGCCGGGAGATTTGAAGGCCCGAAAAAAGGAAAGAGTGATATAACACTATGTAATAATCCTGCAGCATCCATCACTATTCATACTAAAATCAACCTATCACTGCGGAAGGTGATACCTATGCCTCAGAGGATGTAAACAATTAGCAGTACAGTAGCGCTCTTTTTTTGGGCACCATATCAGCGCGCGAGCGCCCGGGAGGGCGAATCCAACAACAACCCCCCACCAGCCACAAACCCTATCCCTCAAACACACTACACTGACCCCCACCCTTGTCTCTGCCCAAAGTCATTAGTAGAGTCGAAGATTATTAGCTATCCTCAATCATGGTGACCCTGATTAGTCCTGATGGGATGAATACACAGAGCATGAAGTATGATGCAGTTATTCCTTGGCCTCGAGCGTTGCCTCTGTGCACAGGGCCAATCTGGCCCCTAATAGAAATGATTGATTAGGCTGCTCCCAATCCAGACAGGCCCTCAATTAATCACCCGCTGACTGAATCCAATCATACTGCTTCACACACTCGCCTACAGTGATGGACACGGAATAAGGAACAGCGCAGGTGCTGACACGGATGCCAGGCCACTGCACTACCAGAGAGCAGAGAAGAGGGAAAGAGGCCTACGCGCCGCCTCTTCAATGTCACAGCTGCCAATGGCTGCCTGACAGGCGACACTGTTTACTGCCCACCTTGCAATTACAAAACGAAGGCAGAGGTGCAGAGAGAGGGAAGAGAGTAACAGCGAGAGGCGAAAGAGAGCGGAGAAGCCGCGAGGAGGAATTCTATGGAGAAGAGAGGGAGAGAGAGGCAGAGCTCGGAGGGAAAGATGAGGGAGACCGCGAGAGGCGAGGAAAGACGAGAGGAAGAGATGCGTGACGCACCGAGAAGGGAGCAGCGAGAGGGAGGTAGGAGAGGAAGAGAGGGGCCACTTGAGATGGAGAAGACATTGCGGCGACAAAAAGAGAGCGACGAAAGAGAGGCAGCCGCTCCGGCCCAGCGGCGTGGGAAAAGAAAGAGGAGAGGAGAGGAGAGGGAGGGAAAGGAGAGCACGGACGGGGGCAGAAATGAGCAGGAATGGAGAGAGCAGGGAGGGAAATGAGAGCGGGCAGCGGAAAGAGGAGAGAACGAGGGGGAGAGGCGAGAGGGATGCAGGGTAGGCGAGAGCCCGTTTTGGTGAGGGAGGAGACGAAAACAAGACAGGAATGTACTCATTGCGACGGAGAGAGTGTTTAGACAGATCGGCCCCCGAGCCGTGTGGAAATGGTGAGAAATGTAAAAGGCAAGCGCGCAGCGGAAATGACTGCACCCTGGCAACACTTTCTAGGGTCCTAAGGCGGCCGTGTGTTGTATGTGTTTGTAGTTGTCGTGGGTAGGTTTTAGTGAAAGTAAGGCATGAGGATTAGCCCAGCAGATATCACACACACATACGCATGCACACGCTTGCCATGCCGCACACACATCAATGCTTTATCCGGACAAGGCCTCTAGGCTTCTGGATGGTTTAACACATACACATATGAAGAGTAGCGTAGAATAGACCATGTCTCTGTATCCTATGGCTCATACATTCTTTACACTGATCAGCTTACAATAGACAACCTCAGCTGCCTGCCCCAAAAAGCAGATCCACACAAATGGTTTGCAAACACTTGCCGGCCAAGTTGGAACGTATACAATGGAAAGTAGCAGAACATAGCGCTGCCCTAAAATTTCAATGCAGCGAGAAAATATAAGCTCAAAACTTGAACCCTACCTGTATGTTTTTAAAGCATAAAGCTATACAAATAATACAGCCTTGTATATTCAGGCTAATGGGTTAGTCACTCACAACAGAATACAGTGAGGCTAGAGCCTGTGAGAAATCAGGCAACTGTTAGGGAGTAAGCATGGCAACAGTGTTCTTTTTGTTCCTCTACCTCATAATTTCGTCCTTGTCAACACTCTGCCGCCACTACCCTCTAACTATCTCCTTTCCATCCTCTAACTCTCGCCCCTCACTCTACCAGTGACGTGCTGAGCGGGAGCTGAACAAACCCTATGGCGGGGAGAGTGAGCGTATCCACAAGGAGAGGGGTGGCCAGCGCTCGCGAGGTGGTTTTGGTTCGCACGTGTGGCCTGATGCGGGCTGAGCAGAAAATAGGGCTGATAGTCTTGGAGATTGCCACGAACCAGGGCGCTGCTAGTACCTGAGGCAATCTGATCACATCATCCAAGTCCAATGAAGGCTATAAGCCGAACAATCCCTCTCAATTAGGTGTCCGCTAGACGCCTAGGGCGAGCTACCCGTAACCTAGCTCACTGGTAGAGGGAGAGCGTTAGCAGGGTTAGGAGGGAGAGGGTGAGTATGGTGTGGAGAGGGCTACCGCTGAGAGCCTTCTGCCTGCCCTGACTGCTGGCTGAGACACAGGATAGGCCCCTCCTCTGACAAACAATCACACTGTAGCATCCACTGACCTCCTTGCGACCTATTGTGTATGTACTCGGAGTAGAGTAAAAGGATGCGCGAGGGAGGGAGGGAGGGACTGGGAGGGAGCAAGGTACAGATGACAGAAGTCCAAAGACCTTCATAGATATCTCTTGGTCTATGGTCCTTTTTAATTTTACTAGGCTTAGCAGAAATATAGTACTTTGTCCATTAGAATTACCTCTACTAGCTCCTCCTCCTTCCATGAACGGTCGGCATTAGTGAGTGGTTATTGTTAGTAAGAGGAGAGTTGTCTTGTATGGCCCAGAGAGATCTGAGTTAGGCCAAACAGGCTCCAGAGTTACCCTCTCCTAGCAGCGCTCCTCTACCCAGACAAGCGTACAAGCAAAAAAGCGACGCGCGCAGTTCAGGGTGGGACTGCGCCTGGCCCTGAGGATTTTTGTGTTCCGCGGAGGGCGTCCACACTCGGGGCGTGCCTTTTGTTCACACACCATACCCCCACCATGCCAAGCCTCTTCCTCCTCTACCTGCTTCTACAAAAACCATACAAAAGCCGTTACACTTAGTAGAAATGCAGGTTAGAAAGCTTAAGCTCGTACAATGCAATAATTAATACCTCTCTGTCTAGGCCGATCATCTATTCACATAATCCATTAAGATCCCCCACCTCTGCCTATCAATGCTCCATGTATTTCCATTCTATTTCTGCAAAAAAGGTCTGATTAATTTATACTTATTAAATCAGAGCCGAAATATGAGACGAGAAGTCAAGGAGACGTCAGAGGCGAAGCGACGATGCAGAGAGATGAGAGAAGAGAGATGAGAAAGAAGAGAGAGTCAGAGAGAGAAGAGAGAGATGTCAGAGAGAGTCAGGAAGCAGAGAATGGAGAAGTCTCATGACGACGATGAGAGAGAAGCATACCCCGACGAAGACGACGGATACGAGAGCATGCGAGAGACCGAGATGATGAATGTGACCCCTTTCTTCGTGCAGTCGACGTGACCGATGTGAGTGATGTAGACCAGCCTGAGTGAGTGAGTTGAATGTGAGAATTGTGAGCTGAAGTGAGTGAGCTGATCTGATGTGAATGTGATGTGAATTTAACAAACGCGTAGACGTGCAGATGAGTGCAGTTGATATTTTAGTGACGGTGAAGTAGATCCGTGAATGAACGGAGCTGTGCGTGACGTGAAGTGAGCATCGTGCAGTGCAGTGAGTGAGTGCCACGTGCAATCAAGTAGATTGAAATAGCAAAGATAATTATCTTCATGAAGCCATGGCTGTATTAATTAGTCCCCGATGTTTGGACAAGCAAGTGTCAAAGTCTAACTCTTAGACCTCACTCTCTACTATCTTCTCTCTCTCTCTCTACTCTCTGTCATCTAAACTACTCTCTCTCTCAAGCCACTGCTATGAGCTACCAAGCTGTAAGTGCGTCCAGCTGATACCCCCCTCCCAGATGATGACGTCTACTCAGACCCAGTGATCTTTCATACCCCCTCACCCCAGTTCCAACCCCCTCCACAGTTTTAGACCACATCGGCCAGCAACACAGTACGTTGACAGGTGGACCGCTGTCAATTACTTATCTTTTAGCACCTATCTACGTTTCAACTGAAGCTGAATTTTGTCTTTCACACACTAACGCAAAAGTCAAATGTTGATCATAGCCTCATGGTTCAATAATATAAGAAGTATTCAATTCAATTGTTAATTGGTATTACAGCTTAATACAATTTACAGCGGTATTTTCATCAAAACTATTAAATAACACATATGAAGAATCATCGTAGTACTTAAAAGGGTTAAACATAATACAAATATATTTATAATTTGAGATCTTTAACAACTTAAGCCACCCTAATGCCCTTGATGACAGCCCCATTTGCCACACGCTTGGCATTTCTCAACAACAGCTTACATGACGGTAGTCACCTGTGAAGAATGCACCATTCTCAATTAAACACTGTACTTGTTTAAAAGATTCATTTGTAGGAATTTATTGCATTCTTCATGCCAGCGTCTGTATTGACGCCAATCAGTCTCGGTGTACAAATGGACAACTGAGTATAGGAGTAAGAGTATATACAGAAATAGCCCTATTGGCTAAAAATGACCCAAGTCCATATTATGGCAGAACAGCTCAAATATTAGCCAAAGCAAAACGGACAGTCATCATATATTCTAAGAATGAAGCGTCAGTCTATATAGAACTTTGAAATATTCCTTCAGTGCAACAGTCCGCAAAAAAACATCAAGCGCCATAAGATGAAACTGGCTCATCATGAGGACCGCCGATACAGCGAAAGGAAGACCAGAGTTACCTCTGCTATTTTTTACCTGCACGAGCGAAAGTTACATTAGATTTACCAGCCCAGACAATGAGCCAATCACTGCACCTCAGATTGCCCAGCCCAAATAAATGCTCACAGAGGTCCAAGTAACAGACCAAATATGCAACATCACTGTTCATGAGGAGACTGACGATGGAATCAGGCATTCTGCAAAGAAAGAAGAAATACAACTAATAAAGACACAATAGAAAGAAGAGACTATGCTGCAGCCAAGAAAATCATGCAGTAATCCGCGACATTAGAGTGGTGGAATATCTGTTCTTTGGTTCCTGGAGTCCAAATTTGAAATGTACTTGCAGTTCAACCGCCGTGTCTTTGTGAGACGACAGAGTCTAGGGACACGGATGATACTCATGCATGTGTGGTTACCACCGTGACCGGCATGGAGGAGGAGGTGCTGATGGTGTATCTGATTCGGCCGGGTGCCTTTGCTCGTGTGACACTAAAAATGTCAGTGATTTAATTTTCGAATTCAGGTACACTTAACCAGCATGGCCTAACCACCAGCATTCTGACCAGGATAACACTCATCCCATCTAGGTGATTTTCACTAGGGCGCGAATATAATTTCGTTTTTCAACAGGAAATAACCAAAACCACACGCCCCCTCAAGGCCTGTGTAACGGGACATTATTTGACCAAGGGAGCAGTGATGGAGTGCTGCTACTGAGATACGACCATGCGCTCCACAGATCACCCGACATTCAACGCAATTGCCATGATGCGTTGGATGAAGTTGGACTCGCACTGTCAAGGAAAAGCCAGCCAACAATTTATTCATTCTTGTGCTCAGCATAATGATGGGAACTCTCAAGACTGCGTTTTAGAAGTATTCCTCATGAGCTGAGTTGCAGAGAATAGCAGCCATGAGTGTGCCAAAGCTAGTCATCAAAGGACATAAGGGTGGCACACTACTTGAAGAATTCAAAACTACAACTAACATATATTGATTTCGTTTACACATTTTTTGGATTTATGACGCATAACGATTCATAGCTTCATGATGTCTTCATACAATTAATACAATGTAGAAACTAAGTAAAAATAAGAAATACCCTTGAATGAGTAGTAGTGCTCCAAACTTTTGACTGGGTACTGGTATGTATAGTTACTTATGGGTCAAGCCACTAAAGTCGTGTTAGCGCAGTGCAGAATACTCTCCGGTGAGCATAGCCGGTGCAGTGACAGCCTCAGAAGTTTGTCAGTGCTTTTGCGAGAGATGAACCTCACTATTCTCAAGGTACCCTCTCTTACCTCTCGATCTACTACATGACATGATTTAAGTTCTGTACGAGGGAGACCAAATACACTTAAATGTAGATGAAAGAGAAAGGGAAGTTTTACCATTTAAAAAAAGAAGGACCTTTTAAGCACAGCTCTTAAAGTCTCTTGAGCTGAGAGCCCCCTTTACGAAACCTTTGTCCCGCATGAGCATTTAATCAGAAATGCTCAAGTCTAATAAATGTCAGATATTTCTAGGAGCTACAGGTAGTTGGTTCAATGTGAGATAAAGTCTCGGTCATGATGGTAATAGCGACACACCAGCGATACATACAAAACAATCAAAAAAAGTCACATAATTTTCGGATACATTTTTTCTCTCTGCTTTTTTGCGGATGCCATTGACGTCTGTTCTGATCCCTTACGAAATTAGCCTGTTTTGCCGGCTATTGTTCTTCAGAGAGACACACTAATAATTCCTATGGCTCTGCTTTCCTCCTTTTATCACAGGAAGCATGCATAAGCTTGCCATAGAAACACCATATTTAAGAGAATGTTAAATGCATCTGCACGCTTTAGGTGCCTGTGTTGTGTTACGTCAAATCAAATGAAAGGGAGTGATAAGAGAGAAAAAGAAAACCAACCCACACAAAACCCAGATCCTCAATCACTTCCTGGGGAGGTCGAGGGAAGGGGGGAGAGAAGGAGCGAAGGCCACAGACCGTGAAGGAGAGAGGAGCAGAGCAGGAGCGGAGCAAGAGGAGGAGAGGAGGAGGAGTAGGCGGAGCGAAGCGACGGAGAAGGAAGGAGGAGTGGCGCAGGGAGGATAAAGGAGGAGAAAGAGAAAGAGGAGGGAAGGAGGAGGAGCAGGAGGAGTAAGGAGGAGGAGTGCAGAGGAGGGTGCCATAAGTTGCCGCGTACCCCTTTCCTTTTGCCAATTTAAACTCTAAGGCCACTGGAGTACAAGAGTAAGAGTGACATTTGACAATCAAAGCAATCAGATCTTGTATTAATGCCCTTTCCGACACGGCGTAATGTACGTCCTTAGCCACACAAGGAGCGAGAAGAGGGTTAAGAGAAGGCAGAAGAGGAAGTCAGAGATCTCTGAGAGAGAACGAGCCATGAGAAGAATACGAGCAGATGAGACGATGAGATGAAGCTTACCGGATTGCATCGATAGAAGATGAATTGGCCGTACTGAGATGGCAGATCGGATTTGGAGAGATGAAGAGGAGACGAACTATCTGAGAGAATGATGAAGAACTCTGAGATGATTGTGAAGAGACGAGAAGAGAGAGTGACGAGAGCGAGGAGAGGAGGGGTGCTGCCGGCAAGTAGGACAGTGTCTCGCTCATGGTAAAACAGCAGAAGAAGTAACGAACCCCCTCCCACAAATGGATTTCATCACCTTTTTTATAAATCGGAGGCTACACAACCCCCCAAATGGGATTTATAATATGAATTGCTAGATCTCTATTGCGAATAAAAGCCTTCTTGCTGCGCGACATGATAGTGATAGGCGTGATCATGACCGTACCTCGTTTTTACAGGACCCCATCCTCCTTACGTTAGTCCACCCCAGCTGGAGCTGTAATTTACCGCTGAATCATATTAACTCGTGATTAATATAACAATGACGTAACCCCTGAGTACATCAACAGCGAACGCCTAGGAGAGCGACCTCGGCACTGGGCCATAGCCTATGCCAACCTACCAGGCGATGCAGTCAGGTGACCTTGAGAACGCTACTGAGCCAACAGGTAATGACTCCTCCCGTCTGTCTCTCAGTCCCCACCCATATACAGTTGCGGGCCAAATATATTGCGCATCCTACACTTTCTTAAATAATATCCCTATTGCTTTTTAACCTACTAAAGGATCGGGAACTATCTTTTCTTAAAATTTCGCGTAAAAATTGACATACCATCAAATCTAATTGCCTAGTAGCTCAGGACCTGAAGCAAGGATCAGACCATATTCTTGATAGCATTTGAAAGGAAACACCTTTCCGATTTATAGTGGAAATGTGAAATTAATGTAGGAGAATATAATTAGATCTAGGTAAAAGATAATACCCCAAACAAAAAATGCTAAATAAGTTGTTTGTTTGTACCTGTCACGTTCTTACAGGCCCGCAGGCTGCTCTCTTCCATTGTTCGGGCTAGGCTTTCGCGACACAGCCGGTCGTCGTATCCGGAGTAACTAGCTGCCACCGTATCTAAGTTCAACGTTCTTCTGGTTTTGACTCGTCTTACGTGTCATAAACACCTGCTCCCTTATTTGTGTTCTTAATTGTTTCCCTTATTTAAAGTTCGTGTGTTTGCAGTTCCATAGGTGTATATGCGTGATTAGTCTGTGTTGTCAAGCCGGATTGTCAGCATATTTTGCATGTCGCTCGTATTGGTTACGAGATTCGCACTGCGTATGCGCTTTTTATTGTTTTCTTCCGCACAGTGTTCCGCTGCGTAATCCTGCTTTTCTTGACCGCCACACGGTTGCCGGCCTGACGTTTAACCTGTCTGTCAGAGCTTTGAGACTAAGTTCTGTGATCAGTCCTCCTGCCCGTTTCCTCGCGTTTGATTCTTCCCCATCTACACACACCAACTATTGACAGAATCACAGCATCTCCACATGGAATCAGCAGCGATGAGCGACCGACGCCCGCCACTGCGAGCGATAGATGGACCTGAACGTCTATCTGGCTTGAGGCAGGACCCCCGCACATCAATTCCCGACGTCTGTCATGCCCTGGCATGGGGCCCGTGATGAATAACTCCTGCACCGAATGCGTGAGAACCAGCTGGAGCGCTTCCCACACTCCAGGCAAACCGAACCAGCCCCATCGGCCAGCCCCCCCGTCTCATCACTCCGCCGCAACCTAGTGGACGAATTCGGCTCTCGCTCCCGATGGGCGTACGACGGCACTCACTGCAGTGAGGTCAGGCTCAAGGATTCCTGCCTTTTTTTTTTTACTGCAGCGTGGAGCCTCTACCTCGCCACCGTACCACACTGACGCTTGCCCTCATGCGCGACACATCATCGCTCCTGAGCAGAGTCTCAGCCCTCATCTCCGTACTCACCGTGCACTTGCCTCTGAGGCAAGGCCGTTGGCTAGTGACCTTAGCTGGGTTTTTACCCCCGTGCCAACGCCGCAGTGAACAGGAGAATAGCGACGCAGCTACATACGAACTATGCCGGAGTTACTCCCGCCGAGTTTCCGTGCTGTGTATCGCCACCATCCACCGGAGGGGAATGGCGGCACTTGGGGGCAACGTTTCTGTTCTACTCCGAAGACAGGGGATCGAAGAGAGCGACCTAGGATCTTTGCCTTAGAGTTCGCGACTCCTAAGCGGTTGATTGACAGCGGTGAATGGAGCAGGGCCCTTATAGACCATTTACCGCCCTGACAGCCTCCGGTCCCAGAGCGACGTCCAGCGCATAGGCAGTTGCGCCGTGCAGCGCTGACATCCGTAGTTAGACGTACCGATCGGAACCAGTCGAGGTAGACATGGCCCATCCTGGCCTGGATACCCTTGCCACTCGCCACCCTAAAATGACCCCGGCGTCCAGGAGGGGGGGGTTCGCCCATATCCACTCTCAGCCACCTCCGCAGACGAGCCCATGGAAGATCGCGAGCACGAGCTGTGCTGGCGACGTCGGCAACGGCCAAGGAGAGAGGAGCCCGAGGGGACCCTGGCCCCCCTTGCACCCAACTGGGCGTCGTGGAGGACACACCAACGGCTAGGTGTTGGGGCCTGCGAGTGCCCATCCCAGGAGGGAGATGGCAGCGTTCACGCATCTGGAGGGCCTGCGCTGCCCCCAGGTGAGTAGGCGCCCTGCTCTACAGAGCATTGTCTGCGTGCCACTAACCTATACGACCTGTTTGTTATCCCACCAGGTTGCACATCGTACCAGCATATAAGGCGCTGTAGATTCAGGCGCACTGGAATTTGTAATAGATCGCCAGTCATGCTTTTATAGAGTTAGGTATGTCGACCCCTCCTTCAAGCTGGATAAACCTTCCCCCGTCCATGCCATAGATAGCCTGTAAATCCGTTAAAGGCGTCTCGCGCGTCCTTGCATAGGCAAGCATCACAGGCACCCATTCACGATGACGGCGACAGGAGGGTCATGCAGGAAGAAGAATTCAGCCCTCATCACTTGATAACTATCGACTACTCCCGTGCGATCTCGGCCTAGTGCTGCGCGTCTTCATGTGATGACTCATGACCCTATATTAACGGTGATGACCCTGAGAGAAAGCTGCTTAAAGGATGCTGGTTCTACTGCTACAATGTGGAGTGTGTGTGCGGAAAGCGGAGTCTCCTAGGTGTTTCATAGCGGGCGCCTCGGTGGAGATCGCTCCGGAACTTTTAAAATGCCCAGCCAATAGCCCAGATTCCCGAGCTATGAGGATTTGGCACTGCGCCCCGTTCCAGTAAGAACTCGGGCGGCCCGCCAGGCCCCGCCGCCCCCTAAGACGCTGGGCGATTGCCTGCGCATAGAGAATACCAGTCAGGAGCGAGCTCTCCCCCCTCTCTTCCAGCGGAGCCATGTGTCATCCACTTGTCTCAAGCAGGTGAGAGAAAGGCCCTATGCAGACATACATCTACTCGCAGCTCTCCTGAGCACAGGGATACATACGGCCCCCCTCCGTTTCTACCCGCCTTCCTCAAGTTTACTTTCTTCTGTAAAGAAAAAGCGCATGGATCGGTCTGCCTGCCCGCTTGTATTGATTACCGCGCGTCTCAATCAGATCACAGCTGAAGTACAGCTAGTCCACTTCCTCTGATTCGCACTGCACTGTGACGGAGTACACTGCACGGCGGCCGCAGTTTCTTACAAAATTAGGATCTTAGGACGCGCATACTAACTTGGTTAGCATCGAGCGGACGCGATAGAATAGTAAGGACAGCGTTTAGCACGACTTTCCGGACAACTACGATGTAATCTAGTCATGCCATATATGGTTGATGAATGACCCTTCCCTCAGTCTTCAATCCGCCGTCGATGCAGATTTTTCCTGGAGCAAATGCGGGAAAGGGAGTACGTGTTTTTTTTTTTTTTTTTTTTTATTTCTGAATACATCGACGACAACATTCCTGGTGTATAGTCCTACCCGTGCTGAGCATGCTAAGCCCTGGAGCCGCCCGAGTATTGAGGAGGCTGTTGGAGCTATGATCCCTATATGTCAAGGCAGAGAAATGTCTGTTATTTCCAGAAGTCGCGTCCCCTTTCATGGGTACCAGTTGTCTGCCGTCAGCGGAGTGAAGATGCGAGCTAGAGCCCTTTCCGGATGCTGTGTCAGCCTGTGCTGTTAATTGGCAGCAACCCAACCACTGATGAAGGAGGTGCACCACGGTTACTTGGGTTTCTGCGCAATTTATCCTAGGATTGCGTTTAATCACGTGTGGCGTTATAGGACAGGTCGGCCAGCCTCACCATAACGTCTCTGTTAAGGGGCGGTCCGAGAATGTTTGCGCATCGACTGGGTGGTGCAGTCCAGCTGAGATCGCGGACAGGCATTGGGAAGACTAAGAAGACCCTGTTTACACTCGCGCGGGTTAGCGCGCATAACCACGAGACCATACCTCTTTTTATCCGTTCCAAGTAGAGGGGCACGACGCGCGTCAGAGGCCCGGGCTAGGGACGCGGGGGCACGTTCCTTTCCCAGCGATTCCTAGGCCACTACCACCTAAACTCCTGCGTCCCTGCCTGCGTTCTAATCTAAAGAAGCTCCTCAGTTCTGGCGGAGCCGCGGGAATTCATGACGCTAGGAGACAGGGAGCTGTAGCCGTGGATACAGCCTCTAAAGGGTGTGTCGGCATTGGACATCCGCGGGCGAGCTCAACACCCTTTCCTCATTACTAAACCTGACCCCGACCATCGCTAACCTGAGTACATTCCGCGGCAGCTCAGGAGATGAATCCCCGCCAGGCTCGTTGGACTATGTTACCTAGCCCTGACGTTTGTCGTTTAAGCATACACAGTACATCCTGCTGGCCCCAAGAGCGGGAAGGCCAGATGCTCTGTACTCTGAGCGGCTATGACGCACAGCAGGAGAGCGTCAGTTGAGGTCCACGCCCATACTACCGGAGTCTTCGTCTGGTGCTCCCGCCAGTGGTTGTGGGAGATGTGTGATGGTCGCCAGGTAATAGGAGATCGACAGGAAGGTAGGGGCTTACGCCATCGACCCGAGTATACTCCACAAGTGCTCCTGTCGCAAGGCTTTCGGCACGTACGTTCCGCTCGCAGTGTACCAGCGATCGCCCTCATTTAGTTGGATGAACCTCATACGTCACCACCCATCCTCTGAACGACCAATCCCAGACAGTTACCTCGGCGCCCGGACAGTGCACTGCCTTACGACACTGAAGTAACTGCAGTGCGCCACCGTTAGCTTAGAGGATGTTATTGAGGATATTATGATAACCTCCTAGTCTCGGTGTGACGTTCGCCACCAGTGCCATAAGGCGCCCAGACATATTGCCCTAGCGAAGCGTAAAGTTTCAACAACCCCAATCACATGACCTTACATTTTTTCCACAAACGACACATGTCCACCTCACTCGGTGCGATTTTGTCTACCGACCACTTCACCACCCCCCCTCCACAGGGAATCTACCATCCTGGTCGTGTGCATCGCGCTTCTACTATAGCGCCCTGTCGTCTCCTAAACCATGCCTGGAGTCTTACACACGCCCTATCCAAGGACCGCTGCCAGGCCTCTGTTCACACATGTAACTTCGGCATTACGAGAGGGTAACCGAGGATATTATAGGTATGACCGAGGACACCAAGTTCACTCTCTAGCGGTCGTTGGTTGTAGAGCCAGCATTTATACCATCATGGGACAACGGTTGGGCTACTTAAAGTATATTTGAGTTTCGGAAACTTCGTCGCTCTATTTATTTAATCCGACCTAAGCATTACCTCGGCGGCATACCACCCGGAGAGCTACATGGCGACGGCCTTATGAACGTCCGGCTCAACCAGGATTGTGGGTAGCGTTCCTGAGGTAATACTTGTCAGGGAGACCGGCCAGGATGCGACTCGCTGGCCGAGGATATAGTGCCCCTGCACACTAGGCCGAGAATGGCACCAAGAACTACTCTTCGCCAACTCCTCCACCAATCTAACCCTTTTCAGTGTGTATTAAGGGTACCAGCCGAGTTCTGGCACCATGGCATGAAGAGCCAGATCGAGCGCCCCGCTGTGGTATGACTGTCGTGACGGGACGAGCGCCTCTGGAGCGCAGACGTGCGGCACGCCTGCACACGTCCATCTGCAGCCGCCTGCCATACGTCGACAGCAAGAACGAGCGGACGAACCTCAAAACCGCAGTGAAGGGGCCAGTGTACGCACCTGAAGAAGGATCCAGAAGTACTCGGCTACTCAACCAGAAACCTCCGCCCCTCCGCCTGCCCTAAGCCGGCCTCCCGGAAGACACTGCAGCCAGTCGCGCGTTTCGTGCGGGCCATTTCAAAGTCCTGAAGAGACTTGCAACGAGGTGAGATTATAGCGTAATATGAACTCACCTTTGTTGAATTACAAATATATATAACCCACTCGTTCCATGTGTCTCTCCTCATGGCCGGTGGGTTAGCTGGCTCCACTCCAGGACTTTGCAGATTAAGGACAGACTCCTCCGCCCCCCGTTGGACATAGAAAGACGACGGGGCGACTCCGCTGTGCCCCACATTCACCGTAGACGTCCCATCACTGCGATTCTAGAACGCCGTGCCATGGAGGGTGTCTTCAATTATCTCGTGGAGTGTGAGGAGGGGTACGGCACCGGAGGAAGCGAGTGCATAGGGTGCCAAGGGCTAGCGCCGACGTTCTGCATAGACCAGCCCCTACTACCGCATTTACACAGGGGGTCATACCTTTAGCGCGCCCTGCCTCCGCGGTCGTACCGGACGGTCGTCCGAGCCCTCGCGGCTCGGCGCACGGCTGGCAGCCCGTGCGCGTGAAGGGGGGTAATAGTCACGGTTTCGGACCGGGCCCCTGACCCCCCCTAAACTACCTTAGTATCGTGAAGCAGGCTTCGGCTAGCGCGTCGCAGTCGTACTCCGGGAGTACTAGCTAAGCCACCGATTCTAATTGTTTCATGTTCTCTATGGGTTTTGTCTGTTTCATAACACCTGTCCCTTTATTTTGTGTCTTAATTGTCCCTTATTTAGTTCGTGGTTTTGGGTCAGGTGTTATGCGTGAATTGTCTTGTGTCAGCGGTTGCTCGATATTTGAAGTCGCTCGTATGTGTTACGAGAGTTCGCACTGCGTGCGCTTTTTCTTGTTTTTACCGCACAGTGTTTCGTGCGTAATCTGTTTGCGCCACCCGGTTGGGTTGACGTTTCTGTGTCTGTCAGACTTGACTAAAGTTCTGTGATAGGTCCTTCCTGGTTTCCCTGCGTTTGATTCCTTCTCATCTACACACACCACTCGACAGTTTCCATTATCTGTAGCATGAATCATGCAAAACATTCTTTTTTTTTTTGTGGCATGTCATCAGTGAGATTCAAACTTCTGTTCCATATCCATGGAATTAGTCCACTGCGCCACCAGGATGGAGCTAGCATGCCATGTTTTTTTACGCACACGAAGCTGTTCATTTTAGGAAAAAAGCACTCATTAAGATCAATTAGTGGGCGAGGCCAACACACCTGAACATATAGAGATAGAGAGTTTTGTTGATGCTGAGAATGGAATATATATGTTTTTAAATAACATTCTTAAAACGTTCTCAACTCCCGATCGTGACACAGCCTGGGATCGAACCCGTGTCTGTAGTGACGCCTCCAGCACTGCGATGCAGTGCCTTAGACCGCTGCGCCACTCGAGAGGCCCTTGCCTTTAATATCTAAATACAAATTGTAAACATACGTTTACAAAAATAAAATAGGTTCTGCAATGTTCAAAATCCAATAACAAGGTGTGGTGAACAAAATATATATATGTATTTTTTTCAATTTATTTGAAAAGAAAAAGGGAATTATTTAAGAAAAGTGCAAGGGTGCCAATATATTTGGCTGTGACTGTACACATGCTGTATGGTAGCTACAGTTGAAGTCGGAAGTTTACAGACACCTTAGCCACATACATTTAAACTAAATTTTTCACAATTCCTGACATTTAATACTAGTAAAAATTCCCTGTCTTAGGTCAGTTAGGATCAACACTTTCTTTTAAGAATGTGAAATGTCTGAATAATTGTAGAGAGAATGATTTATTTCAGCTTTTATTTCTTTCATCACATTCCCAGTGGGTCAGAAGTTTACATACACTCAATTAGTATTTGGCAGCATTGCCTTTAAATTGTTTAATTTGGGTCAAACGTTTCGGGTAGCCTTCCACAAGCTTCCCACAATAAGTTGGGGTGATATTTTGGCCCATTCCTCCTGACAGAGCTGGTGGAACTGGAGTCAGGTTTGTAGGCCTCCTTGCTCGCACACGCTTTTTCAGTTCTGCCCCACAAATGTTCTATAGGATTGAGGTCAGGGCTTTGTGATGGCCACCACAATACCTTGACTTTGTTGTCCTTAAGCCATTTTACCACAACTTCAGAAGTAGGCTTTGGGTCATTGTCCATTTGGAAGACCCATTTGCGACCAAGCTTTAACTTCCTGACTGATGTCTTGAGATGTTACAGTTTACAGTTTAGTCATTTAGCAGACACTCTTATCCAGAGCGACTTCCAATTAGTGAGTGCATACATTTTTCATACTGGCCCCCGTGGGAAGCGAACCCACAACCCTTGTGTTGCAAGTGCCATGCTCTACCAACTGAGCAATATACCCACATAATTTTCCTTCCTCATGATGCCATCTATTTTGTGAAGTGCACCAGTCCCTCCTGCAGCAAAGCACCCCCACAGCATGATGCTGCCACTCCCGTGCTTCACAGTTGGGATGGTGTTTTGGGGCTTGCAAGCATTCCCCTTTTTCCTCCAAACATAACGATGGTCATTATGGCCAAACAGTTATATTTTTGTTTCATCAGACCAGAGGACATTTCTCCAAAAAGTACGATCTTTGTCCCAATGTGCATTTGCAAACCGTAGTTTGGCTTTTTTTATGGCGCTTTTTTTATGGCTTCTTCCTTGCCGAGCGGCCTTTCAGGTTATGTCGATATAGGACTCATTTTACTGTGGATATAGATACTTTTGTACCTGTTTCCTCCAGCATCTTCACAAGGTCCTTTGCTGTTGTTCTGGGATTGATTTGCACTTTTCGCACCAAAGTACCTTAATCTCTAGGAGACAGAACGTGTCTTCTTCCTGAGCGGTATGATGGCTGCATGGTCCCATGGTGTTTATACTTGCGTACTATTGTTTGTAAAGATGAACGTGGTACCTTCAGGCGTTTGTAAATTGCTCCCAAGGATGAACCGGACTTGTGGAGGTCTACATTCTTTTGACTGAGGTCTTGGCTGATTTCTTTTGATTTTCCCATGATGTCATGCAAAGAGTCACTGAGTTTGAGGTAGGTAGGCCTTGAAATACATCCACAGGTACACCTCCAATTGACTCAAATGATGTCAATTAGCCTATCAGAAGCTTCGAAAGCCATGACATCATTTTCTGGAATTTTCCAAGCTGTTTAAAGGCACAGTCAACTTAGTGTATGTAAACTTCTGACCCACTGGAATTGTGATACAGTGAATTATAAGTGAAATAATCTGTCTGTAAACAATTGTTGGAAAAATGACTTGTGTCATGCACAAAGTAGATGTCCTAACCGACTTGCCAAAACTGTAGTTTGTTAACAACTAATTTGTGGAGTGGTTGAAAACAAGTTTGAATGACTCCAACCTAAGTGTATGGAAACTTCCAACTTCAACTGTAACTTCTGCCTGTCATGTCACCGCTCATCCCTACCTTCATTGATGTCTATGTACTGTAGGTGTGGGGGACAGAGGGAGAGCGGCTCTTCAGAGGCCAGCGGAGAGCTGAAAGACTGATGGGGAAATGAAGGGGCAGATGTGTTTTATAGTGAAATAGGATGTGTGTGTGTGTGTGTGTGTGTGTGTGTGTGTGTGTGTGTGTGTGTGTGTGTGTGTGTGTGTCTGTGTGTGTGTGTGTGTGTGTGTGTGTGTGTGTGTGTGTGTGTGTGTGCGCGTGTGGGTATGGGGGGGTTGTCTATGGTACATAAACGTACAATACATACAGTGGGGGAAAAAATTATTTAGTCAGCCACCAATTGTGCAAGTTCTCCCACTTAAAAAGATGAGAGAGGCTCCTGTACTTGTCATCATAGGTACACGTCAACTATGACAGACAAATTGAAAAAAAAAAAATCCAGAAAATCACATTGTTGGATTTTTTATGAATTTATTTGCAAATTATGGTGGAAAATAAGTATTTGGTCACATACAAACAAAGCAAGATTTCTGGCTCTCACAGACCTGTAACTTCTTCTTTAAGAGGCTCCTCTGTCCTACACTCGTTACCTGTATTAATGCACCTGTTTGAACTTTGTATCAGTATAAAAGACACCTGTCCACAACCTCAAACAGTCAACACTCCAAACTCCACTATGGCCAAAGACCAAAGAGCTGTCAAAGGACACCAGACACAAAAATTGTAGACCTGCACCAGGCTGGGAAGACTGAATCTGCAATTAGGTAAGCAGCTTGGTTTGAAGAAATCAACTGTGGGAGCAATTATTAGGAAATGGAAGACATACAAGACCACTGATAATTCTCCCTCGATCTGGGGCTCCACGCAAGATCTCACCCCATGGGGTCAAAAATGATCACAAGAATTGTGAGCAAAACTCCCAGAACCACACAGGGGGGACCTATTGAATGACCTGCAGAGAGCTGGGACCAAAGTAAACAAAGCCTACCATCAGCAACACACTACGCCGCCAGGGACTCAAATCCTGCAGTTCCAGACGTGTCCCCCCTGCTTAAGCCAGTACATGTCCAGGCCCGTCTGAAGTTGCTAGAGTGCATTTGGATGATCCAGAAGAGGATTGGGAGAATGTCATATGGTCAGATGAAACCAAAATAGAACTTTTTGGTAAAAACTCAACTCGTCATGTTTGGAGGACAAAGAATACTGAGTTGCATCCAAAGAACACCCATACCTACTGTGAAGCATGGGGGGTGGAAACATCATGCTTTGGGGCTGTTTTTCTGCAAAGGGACCAGGACGACTGATCCGTGTAAAAGGAAAGAATGAATGGGGCATGTATGTATCGTGAGATTTTGAGTGAAAACTCCTTCCATCAGCAAGGGCCATTGAAGATGAAACGTGGCTGGGTCTTTCAGCATGACAATGATCCCAAACACACCCCCCCGGGCAACGAAGGAGTGGCTTCGTAAGAAGCATTTTCAAGGTCTCCTGGAAGTGGGGCCTATCCAGTCTCCAGATCTCAACCCAATAGAAAATCTTTGGAGGGATGTTGAAAGTCCGTGTTGCCCAGCGGACAGCCCCAAAAACATCACTGCTCTAGAGGAGATCTGCATGGAGGAATGGGCCCAAAATACCAGCAACAGTGTGGTGAAAACCTTGTGAAAGACTTACAGAAAACGTTTGGACCTGTGTCATTGCCAACAAAGGGTATGTAACAAAGTATTGAGAAACTTTTGTTATTGACCAAATACTTATTTTCCACCATAATTTGCAAATAAATTCATAAAAAATCCTACAATGTGATTTTCTGGAAAAAAAATTCTCATTTTGTCTGTCATAGTTGACATGTACCTATGAGTGAAAATTACAGGCCTCTCTCATCTTTTAAGTTGGGAGAACTTGCACAATTGGTGGCTGACTAAATACTTTTTTTCCCCACTGTAGGCGGTTCAGTTTCTGTTTTATTTCCCCAGATCCCCTTTTCATTCAAACTTCAGACTAGACAACCCTCAATCACCAGGGAACACCTTATGTGCATGGTGACTTTTCACTTACTTTTTCAAAAGACCGGGGCTCCTGTGAGTTTCATAGAAGAAAAGAGAGACAGAAAACAGAGGGTGAGTATGCATTTCTTAGAAAAGAACAAGATGAACGTCTTCACTTGTCAAGAATTAGGTTACTGGAACAACCTTTGTGAGGAGTGTGAGTGAAATGTAGAGTAGTGTGAGGTATGGTGCAAGGTTATGGCCATGAGTCCTTACCGCCACCAGCCCAGGAAAAACTCCTGGCCCTCTGCTCTGTCCTACTGACTGTGTGGGTGAGTGGCCTAGCGATTAACCAAAAGGTTGCTGGTTTGAATCCCCAAGCTGACTAGATAAAAAATATTGAGCAAGTTACTTAAACCCCAGTTGCTCTGGATGAGACTCTGCTAAATTATGAAAATGTTTTTTAAAAAAATGTGTTTGTAGTGTGCCATGATAAAGGTGTATTCCAGTCACCGAGGCCCCTGAAGGGGTTGTTATCAACTGGGTAAAGGGGGCTAGTTTAGTTCTCTTGTCACCTGATTGAAGCAGTGCTCAACTTTTCCCTCCTCCTCCTCCCTCCTTCCGTGCTCTGTACAGGGGCATATAAATATTTATGCTGGTAGGTGACACATATTAAGCGGCAATGCTTCAGCCCGCACTCAGCCCTCAATTCACAGCTGTCACCCTGAGAGGTATCAGGCTGCCATAAGGCTAGTGCCGGCTACATGAAATCCATTTTCAATCACCCTCATTGTTACACACACCTTCTAACAAAGGGCAAGCGCTGCGTCACTGCCAAGGACACCGTTCTAATAAGAGTGCACGGCATCCATGTCCCTGGGCTCAGCCTGTTCCCCTACTCCCCGGCACCACCACCGACACTTTGTTGCACATGTGTTAAAGGCCCGGTGCAGATTTTCCAGTGCAGATTTTCCTGTGTTTTATATACTGCACATGATGAGATTGGAATAAGACTGTGTGAAAATTATGAGTGTAAGGGCTGTTTGAAAAGACCACCTGAAATTTCACCCTGTTTTGGTGTGATGGAGTTTTGACCTACCTGGTGACATCACCAGGTGGTAAATTAGTTCATTAGTTAAATAAGAAAGAGAGTTCCAAACCTCTCTGCCAATAACAGCTAGTTTTCAGTTTTCCCCTCCCCACTCAGACCACTCCCAGACAGTCCTAGCAAAATTATTGCTGGAGAAATTGCTCTTTGCTAAGAAGCTATTTTTGTTTCTTTTTGACCATTTTAATGTAAGGTACTTAATCGATACCCAGAAATTATTTGATATTGAGATAAAAACAGCTGCATTGGACCTTAAAAACAGATCCTGTCAGGCCCCTTCTGAGCCAAATTACTAGAAGGATTATTCATGGATGGCCCTGAATGGGGATGACTGAACTGTATGAGAGAGAGAAGGAGAGAGGGGGAGTTGGACATAAGGTAAGAGAAGAGCGAGGGAGAGAGAGAGAGAGATGAGATAGATGAGAGAGAGAGATAGAGAAAATATATATAATTCTTGGCATGAAAGAAAAAGAGGAAGGGGGAGCGGGGAGAGAGAGAGAGAGAGTGAGAGGGAGAGGAGGAGAGTGGGGAGAGAGAGAGGGAGAGAGGGAGAGAGGGAGAGGGGGAGAGAGGGAGAGAGGGAGACTATATTATATAATTCATAATTCAGCCTAATCTTTCAGTTAAAAAGCGTCCAAGATTTTCTAGTTTGTCTCATTAGTCTGCTCTTTGTTGAAAGAGAAGCAGGTTACATTGGATTACCAAACTAGATTTGGATTTGACTGAGCGCTCAGAGAAGAAGTTTGCTGGATAAAACTCTAGTATAAGCTGTCAACAGTTTCCATGGTCCCTCTCTCCTCCTTTATGGGTGGGAGAAAAAACATTCTAAATGAGGATCTTCGGGAGGAAGACTATGATATCGCAGAAAGAAGGATGATGATGATGATGAATATTATGATGATGATATTATGATGATGAGGATGCTATTATGAGATGAGGATGAGCTATGATGATGAGGATGACTATTATGATGATGAGGATGACTATTATAGATGTTTGAAGATATGACTCTTTATGATGATGAGGATTGACTCTTATGATGATGAGGATGAATCTTATGATGAGGAGGATGACTATTATGATGATGAGGAAGATAATAATGATTCAGATCACGTTTGATGATGTGATAAAAGATTATACAACGGGTGGTCTAATCCGGATGCTGATTGGTTACAACTGCAAGTTACCCACCAGCTAAATCTAATGACGTGAAAATGCCTATTTACTACTCTGTTTTCCATCTGACTTGCACAATCCACTGTTTCATCAGCTCAGCCAGGGAAATTATACACTAGATCTACACTGTAAAAAGCATTTAGACATTATCTCCCATTTCTTTTAGACTAGCATTTGGTTTTCAAACAGCGGAGATCCTGTAATAACCTTGCTGTCTGGTCTCTCCAACATTGACAACATTGTTTAAATATTGAAATTTGATCTCCAGCTGTCCCATAGTAATGAACGTTTGTCAGGAGTCAGGACGAGACAGACAGGCTGGCAGCTTTTCTCAGCCAGTTGAAAATCATCGGATCAGCATCATTTTATAGGATATTACCAGGAAATGTCAATAGAAAAAATACAAAATGTAGCTAGTTTGCTGTCATTCCAGCTTCAGTTTGAATGATTGTGTTAGATGCCTAGCTCCTCTGAGACACAGTGGACTGGCGAGAAAGCAAATGTTCTATGCCAGGTGATATTATGCATCATTAGCTCATTGTTATGGACGCATCCCCAAAAAATCACTAGAGAACAGCTTAAACAAACGCAAATGCAGCTACTTTGCCTGTTATTCTGGCCTGCACTGTTTGACCATGACTGTGTTAGCCGAAGTTGGCTAGCTAGCAAGCAAGGCATATAAGCAACGTTGCTAGCCATCATGGGCCAACGGAACATTTAGAACGAACGACTGTCCATAGATTTAGAACAAAAAATACTTAACGACTGGGTCGTGTCTCTGGCAACCATACCGATAGAATGAACAACCAGCCGGCTCGGGTAGCAACCTAGATTTGTGTTGGGACTATATTGTGGAAAGATGAAATAGTAGGAATAAATTGATCAAATAATGTTTTTTAATTTTTTTAAAAAGTTGATAATGCCCTCGAAGCCGGTGTTTGGAGGATATATTGCCACGGTTTCCGCCAGCCCAAGGCACTGTGTCAATACATCCTCCAAACACTGGCTTTGAGGCGGCATTATCCACTTAAGTAACAATTAGACCAGTTCCATAATCTGATTCATACGTGACTTTTGTTACACTTTAGATCACAGTGGACTTTGCCCTCTCCATCTAAACTCCATCTTCCTCATTGTCATTGAGAGACTTGGTAAGAAATTTTCCCAGTCTCCTTGTGTGTGAGTCCCCCAAACCAGCCCAGACCAACCAGACCAGGACCAGTGGCATGATAGTTTCTAGTGTCTGGCTCTTTAGATCACATTATACTGGAGGGGATATGAGTAAGAGGAGCCCTGGTAAATCACTGGTGGGATGGCTTCATTACAGGACATGACACACACACACCACACATGCACACACACTCGGCTACCTTGACGCTGTGGTTGAGGCCGATAGGAGCAGAGTGGATTTCTACAGGTGTGGGTTCCCTTCTTTGTCACCTGTCACTGTGGCGCTCTGTAGCCGACATGTCATCAATCATCTCCAGATGGAGCTTTTCAACAGAACCAGCCTGATTAATCCTCTCTAGCCCTCCAGTCCTGCTACCTGACAACTAGGACAGACCCTCCCACTATCACCCCCCAAAACGACAAGTTAACTCGCATTTAATATTGGTCATTTTCATCATATAGTAGACACTCTTATTCAGAGCGACTTGTAAAAGTCTAAGACAAGCGCTATAAAATCCATGTAATATGATTATCATTAGTGTTATTAGAAGTTGAATACACACTTTTTCATGGATAAATTATTTCAGTTGACATGTTTCAGGGTATGTAGTTCACTTGAGGGATGGCAACATATTCAGACCAGAATTTCAATGAGCAGCAGCTGCCATGGCTACATGTTCAGTGGAACTATATATTATACAGTACCAGACTTGACCACCTCCTATGTAAGGAGTTTATATGTAAAGCATGGATTAATAAATCAATAGGTCATATTTACACCATATTATATGTACAGTAATCACACTGCCACTTCTTACACACTGAACTATTAAAGCAGGTTCTGCGCTGACTTCACCATGCCGACGTACGCCGTGTTCTATCTGATCACCACCATCAACGTTAGGGCTTTTGTTTCCCTGACACTCTGCGTGGTCAAATGACTGACTGAGATATAACCCTCCTGGGTTGAACAGATTCTCCCTGCATCAATCTATTTTTTGGGTGACCTCTCATTGTACTATCCAACTTAAAGCCTCTACACAGTGTTCAAAAGAAGCCTGAGCCCTTTGACTGGGTTTTAATTAAAACTCACACAGAAGACGACACGGACATGTCCACCCCCTCTCTCTAATTCTGGGGAAGAAGTCCTTGGGTGGTAGTAAGAGTTCATGTAAGGGGGTTGTTTTGTCCATCTGCAGTGGAGGAGAGTGGTGTCGATGTGTTCTTTACCTCTATGTCCTCTGTGTGTGTGTGTGTGTGTGTGTGTGTGTGTGTGTGTGTGTGTGTGTGTGTGTGTGTGTGTGTGTGTGTGTGTGTGTGTGTGTATCCTTCCTTGGGCTTAATACCCTAAATATTGGCTCCTGCCTGCAAATAGTGGACTCGCTTTATGGTGTTTGCTAGAGCTGACTGTCTGCTTTTCATTTAGCTGGCTACAAGTAATAAGCTAGCTATAGTATAACCTATTATTAATTGATTTCCCAATTTATTTGGGTATTCAAGCTGCTGGTTTCCCAAGTTGTTTGGCGCTTACTGCTCAACCCGGCTAGCTAGACTAAAACAGACTGCTCTGCAGTGCATCGCCCAAACAGAATGCTCTCGTAATAAAACTAATCACAACACTGACTGGACTGGCCAATGGCAAGGATTTGTTAGTTCGTCCATCACTTCAGTGAAAGTGACCAATCTAAGGTTTCTAGACACATACCCGCCTGGAATCTAAACCCAAAAGGTGCCAAGACTTGAGAGAGAGAGCAATTTGAGAAATTGAGAGCGAAAACTTGACAATGGGAAGTGACTATCGCTGGTGGATAAATTTAATGCATTCAAAACAGTTCTATTTGTACTGTTTAAGACATTTTGATTTTTTATCTGTGACAACAATGTTCTGCTCGCTCAAAATCACACTTGCAAGCTCTCAAGTTTAATTTGCTCTCCTGACTGGCCTGTGCACTCGCGGGACCCGTCCTCTGCTCGCTTGACCATTTTCTTCTCTCTTGACTCAGTGTTTGCTCATGCAATTATGTTTCATCTTGCTTGCGCGCCACATCTAGTGCTCATTCGACTTTTGGTTCGGATTTAACACAATAGAAGACACCCTCACAACACAAGGACATCCATAGTTGCATCCTCACAGCTACCAAGGCATAGGTCTACATGTCTCAATATTCTACAGTGAGTTATTCTATGTACGGTGAGAATATGATGTATAGTAAATACTATAGAGTCATACCACACATGCATGAGTTGGGTAGAAACTACAGTATTTGGTGCAGTCATGTGAGCTCAAAAGTTATATTGCATGTATATAACTATGGATTTCCTTCTGTATTACCATTGCTACTACTGCCTCTGCCTTTGGAACAATAGTATCAAAGTGTTTTATAGGAAATAGGAAATGCCAGTCCATGCCACCCCGTGGATGAGCAGCTCTTTAAATCACTGTGATAGACACAGTGCATTCAAGAAGTAGGAAAATACCATCTGTTCCAAACCACCACCATATGGTGGTCTTTCTCCCTGGGAATAAAATAAAAACAAATACTGTATGTCAGAATGTTCAGCTTTCTTTCTGCACGGATGCTGTACAACCTGGGGAGGTGCTGGGGGGGTGGGGGGGGCTGGGGGGGGGGGGGGGGCTATCGATTACTCGCCTTAAAAGTTGATGTTAGTTTGTCTTAGTGAAGTTTTGTATCTATCTGCTTCTGTGATTTGACGAACTCCGACATCACAGGCGAACAGAGCTGTCAAGGTTAGGGAGAGTGACGTTTCTGCAGCATGGAAGAAACGGCAACGTTTCTGAAGCCGTCGACTGTCCTCCATCTTGTGAGGGAGGAAATTCAAAAGACTGTCACTTTTGAAAGTCAGGAGCTTGTGATGTGTCATTGAGGGATGACTTATTTTCTCTTCTCTGTTCTCTCTGACTGACGGGTTGGGACAGAATGGCCTTCTGCTGGATTACATCTTCTGTCTTGTTGGTTCTACACAGTGTTTTTGGTACTTCTCCGTTTGGACAGCTCTGACATATTGAGGTTTTCATTAGCTGTAAGCAGGTGTGGTTTGGGTGTGTGTGTGTGTGTGTGTGCGCGTGTGTGCATGTTTATGTGTGTGTGGTTGTCTGTATGGATGCTTGCGCGCATGTGTGTGATGTCTTGGAGTTTGCTCCGAAGGCGAATAAATCAGTGATGCCTGGGATAAGGCCGTGGCCCCACCTCACAAGGCACAGACAGGCTGAGAGGCTCATTAATCAAATGCCGAGTCACAGATGTGATGACTTCCACACAAACCACCAGCAGACTGCGAAAGTCACATTCAACAGAGTCAACTGTCAGGTAGGGGCAGGTAGGCCGAGCCGCACTTCTCCTCTCTCTCTCTCTCTCTCTCTCTCTCTCTCTCTCTCTCTCTCTCTCTCTCTCTCTCTCTCTCTCTCTCACCATCTATCTTGACTCCCCATTCTCATCTCCAGTGTGATGCCTCAGTATGGTCAATCTGAAATATTAGTCTCTTTGGAAATGTGCTATAGGGTCAGTGTAAATCTATGGATCCTGAGAATTAAAATGTCTGATGTGTTGTGAAGTCCCTGCAGTAGAATGAAGTGGTCGATGTCGGTTGCTGTGAGGTGACAGTGGTCACATATGCTGTTTCCTCCTCTAAGGCGTCCCTATACACCCATAGCTCCACCAGCAGTGCTAGAGAAAACGCCTCTCCAGGCTAAAACAGTCAATTTTTCCTCTCTGATCACTCTCGGAGACAAATAGCCATGCTGCTGTTTGCCACTGCCCCTCCTACCATCAGATTCCGCCACAGTGAACATCAAACTCAACTCGCCACTACACAGCCTGAGCTACATCAATCTCCCAGACAGGAGAGTACAGTAAGTAACAAAACCACCCATGCCTGATTCAAAAAGTGGGTCACTGTATGTGACAGATCTAATGACAGGCCGGGTGGTGACTGGCGTGCATGGAAGGAGGGATGCGTGCGTGCCGTGGTTCTGCGTTGGGGAGGCACACCCCCGGTGCCATTCTCATTACCCCCTCCACCCTTCGCCCGCCAAGCGCCAAGCATTCCGCCATTTGCATGGTGTCCAGGAAGAGATCGTTTTTAGAGGGATTCGTGTCTGTCACCATTAATCTGTGACTTAGTGACGGGCCGTGACAAGGAGATGGAGGCTCACTCACTCACATTAGCTCTCTGTTACTGGGCTGAAAGAGGAGGCTCAAAGACACATAATTGGCTGAATTTCAGTCTTTCAACCTAATTTTATATTGCGGGTTTGTAGTTTTCCTGTTCAGATGACTTGTGGTTGTAGTTTCAGATGAAATTGTGGTTGTAGTTTCAGATGACTGTGTGGTTGTAGTTCCAGATGACTGTGTGGTTGTAGTTCCAGATGACTGTGTGGTTGTAGTTCCAGATGACTGTGTGGTTGTAGTTCCAGATGACTCATGGTTGTAGTTTCACATGACTGTGTGGTTGTAGTTTCAGATGACTGTGTGGTTGTAGTTTCACATGACTGTGTGGTTGTAGTTTCAGATGACTGTGTGGTTGTAGTTTCAGATGACTGTGTGGTTGTAGTTTCACATGCCTGTGTAGTTGTAGTTTCAGATGACTGTGTGGTTGTAGTTTCAGATGACTGTGTGGTTGTAGTTTCAGATGACTGTGTGGTATTAGTGCTAAACAGACTATCTCAAACAAGCCAGCTGTCACCCATCCCCCCCGCACTCTGATTGGCAGGCCTCCTGTTTCTCCATAATTCCTCTTGATTTAGCCAATAAATTACACTTCCAAACCTGCTAAAGCATTTACAGATATTAAGAGCAGAACACGCCACAATTAAGCCCCCTTCAGGTAATTACAGGGCTAATTTAACAGCAAACAACTGCCACATTTCTATGTTCAACATGTTGCCTCTGTTTGTCTGTTTCTCCATCATACTTCAGAATGGGAAATAAAATTCCCTTCTTTTTTCAAAGACTTGCATTATGCTAACTAAACACTTACCGTTTTTTACAATCACTTTGGCACTAATTTCAGAACCTTGACGTAATTTTTCAAAACT